>JAIUZE010048707.1:0-13645 GCA_022085475.1 Heliosperma pusillum
GGATCAATGAAACCTTCGGGTTGTACCATGTACAACTCCTTCTCCAAATAACCGTTTAAGAAGGCGGTTTTCACGTCCATCTGCCAAATTTCATAGTCATGAAAAGCGGCAATCGCTAAGATTATCCGAATGGAACGCAGCATGACTACGGGTGCAAAAATTTCATCATAATGCAATCCGTGCACTTGAGTGAAACCTTTTGCCACTAGTCGTGCCTTGTAGGTATCTGGTTGTCCTTCTACAAAATGCTTTATTTTGTAAAGCCATTTGCACTGAAGAGGCCGAACCTTATCAGGTAAGTCAACCAGATCCCATACGTCATTCTCATACATAGAGTCCATCTCGGATTGCATGGCTTCAAGCCATAGCTTAGAGTCGGAACAGGTCATGGCACCGTTATAGGTAGTGGGTTCGTTACTCTCTAGGAGTAAAACGTCATCTCTCTCATTCTCCTCGACCATACCAATGTATCTGTCTGGAGGAATAGAGTGTCTACCCGACCTCCTAGGTTCCAAAGGAATATTGACCGCAGCCGATGATGAAGGAACAGTTTCCTCCATTGATTGCTCGGTTATTGGTTCTTGAATCTCCGACAGATCGAAGGTTCCATTACTTGTCCTATTCTCGAGAAACTCTTTCTCTAAGAACGTCGCACTAGCCGCAACAAAAACTCGATGTTCAGTAGGCGAGTAAAAGTAATGACCAAACATCCCTTTTGGATAACCAATAAAGTATGTCTTGACCGATCGTGGGCCGAGCTTATCGTCAAGTCTCCACTTGACATAAGCCTCGCAGCCCCAAACCCGAATAAAAGACAAGTTAGGGACCGTTCCCTTCCATAATTCATATGGAGTCTTGTCTACAGCTTTAGACGGACTTCGGTTAAGTATTACAGCAGCTGACAAAAGAGCATAACCCCACAATGAATCAGGTACAACCGTGTGACTCATCATGGATCGAACCATATCAAGTAATGTTCGATTTCTCCGTTCGTACACACCATTCAATTGTGGTGTTCCAGGTGGAGTTAACTGTAGTACTACACCACAGTCTTTGAGGTGTTGATCAAACTCATTCGAAAGATATTCGCCACCACGATCTGAACGTAGTGCTTTAATCTTTCTATCCAGCTGGTTTTCAACCTTATTCTGGAATTCCTTGAACTTGTCAAAGGACTCACTTGTATGCTTCATTAAGTAGACATAACCATATCTACTCAAATCGTCCGTGAAAGTGATAAAATACCTATAGCCATCTCTAGCGTTGATTGACATAGGTCCACACCCATCAGTATGTATGAGTCCTAATAGGTCAGCAGCGCGCATTCCAACACCTTTGAAGGAAATTCGAGTCATTTTGCCTATAAGACATGATTCACACGTGCCAAAAGATTCATAGTCAAATGGGGAGATAGTCCCATTGTCAATGAGCTTCTTCATGCGTTTTTCATTTATGTGTCCCTTACGGCAATGCCATAAATAGGTTTGATCTTTGTCACCAACCTTTGTTTTCTTACTACTCACATGCATTATATCTGTGGTTTGATCAAAAACATAAATCCCATTCATGGAAACTGCTTTACCATAAATCATTTCGTTTAAAGAGAAAATACAGCTATTATCCTTTATTACAAACGAAAAACCGTCCTTATCAAGTACGGAAACAGAAATAATATTTTTAGATAAACTGGGTACATAGTAACAGTTATTCAGAAATAACTCAAATCCACTCGGGAGTTGGATTACATATGTTCCCACTGAAACGGCAGCTACTCTTGCTCCATTCCCCACTCGCAGGTCCACATCACCCCTTGCGAGAGTTGTGATGTTTCTTAGGCCCTGAAAATGATTACACAGATGAGAACAACAACCAGTATCTAATACCCAAGTTCCGAAACTTGCGTGGTGAAAATCTTGTTCGCACCTTGGGCTATGAATCGCCTCTGCAAATTGGATTCCATTGCAAAGATGAGTACGTTCTTTAACGCACCCGCCTCCATAACGAAATCACTATAAGCAAGTGATTCATTGGCTCCTGCATTGGGGCCTGGCTTGGGCGGTAGTGGCTCAGTCAAGTACTTGAGCTTACCGTCAGCAATGGCAGCATTCCGTAATGCCGCCTCCCAGTCCGCAAAGTTGGACCCGTTATTCTTCAGTCTCGTTGACTGATTCATAGTGTCCATGAAAAGCTTAAGCCAGGACTCACGTCCGAGCGTGGCACTTGGCATTGGGTCATCAGTATGGCCAACCATTTGTTATTAGCAGTTATATCTGTATATAACGAATTCAAAAACTGTGAAAAGGAAAATAAATATGATAAGTATTCATCGTTTTAATTTTGAGTCTAATGAAAAACTGTTTAATGCGATGACTCGTGCATTTATACAATTGACCTCCCTCAAGAATTATATAAATGATCCCAAGACTCAATTTCTGTAAATTGATAAGCCAACCTTTTGGCTAATTCTACCTTTAGAATTCTCGGTCGATAAATTTCTGTAAATTCTATCTTATAGTCCATTATAATCCCGAGATATTACTCGTACTATAATGTTGAGATAAAATAGGTCAACACGCACTACTTACCCAACGTAGAAGGGGTCATATTATGACTTCCGACGAAGAAGGGGTTCATAGTAGTTTTCCCTATAAAGACTAGTCTCAATTTTAGTTATAGAGGAAGGTCCCATCATCTTAACTTTAATTCATTTTAAGTGAACGAATGTCTAGCAACTCGAGAATGATTTAAACTAAGGTGATGGCTCTAAAAGCAAGTGACATCTGTATGTCCATGATTAAAATATTCAAACTGTATGAATCATTTTTCATGCATTTTTAGGTGGTTTGGTTTAGGCGGAATATGATGCAATTATCTATCATGTGAATAAAGCAACGAGAATGGAAAAAATAAAACGCAAAATAAAACACCTAGTATGGCCTAACTACCAAAATGAACAAAATACAAGTTGGAATCCACCCTTGGACCCGAGAAGCTTGTCTTGATGTTCCACCTTGGTCCATATAGCGGGAGTGAGCCAACCGATCTCCATCTTGAATCTTCTCAAAATACATTTTAAAAAATTACAAATGTAAACCTATTTACATTCTAATTCAAAATGATTCCAAAAATTAAAATTAAAAAAAGGGGAGATACGAGATCTCAAAATACAACCAAGACTATGTTTCCATCATTACGAAAACATAATCTACTAAGGCCACACTAGTAAATTACAACTGATTGTACAAAAATGCGTAAAATTAAACCATTCAAACAACATTCAACATAAGAAAAGCATCAACTAAAAATTAATCGTATAGAACATAATGCATAAATTATGTTGATTAATTATCCAAACCACCATTAAATCACGTGACAATTCCGTAATTCATCACGAGATATCAATCAAAATCCAATGAAATTCATAATCAATATGAATTACAACAACATTATTTTAAACCTTTTTAAAATAACATGGTATCAAAAAATTTGTGAACTTTTTCACAAAAACAATCATACATTATCTTTATAATGTACAAAACAAAAATTGGTACCACCATTTTTTTTTATAATTACTGTTCACGTATGAACATTAGCAGGTACCAATTTTTTTTTTTTTCTTATTTCTCTCGGTTTATACAAAAAAACCAAAATACCTTTACAAAAAAAAAACGCTGCTGCCACCTTTAAAAAAAACAGAATTTTTTTTTAACTGTGAACAGTACATGAACAGTACACTGGCAGCAAAAAAAATTAATCAAATTAAACGGTTTTAATTCGATCATGCTTGTATTAACTAGATCGGTACAAACAAACAATATCTAATCGATATTAAACATTGATACAAACTAGATGATTCAAATTAACCTTTTAACATGAATATCTAGATCATTTTATACCGAAAATATAAAGCAAAAGGATGTTCATTAACATTCATATCAAATTCCATTTACGTTTTAATTCAATCATTATTAAATCAAAAAGTGAAAGAGTATTTTTATATTTATCAAAAGTTTTATTAGAGAATATATTTATGAGATTCTATTGGTTAGTAATACAACACTTTTTGAAAACATTTCAAAACATTTTATTTCCAAAATCGTGCATCAATATTTATCATTCAAAATCATAGACTAAAGCTATAATTTTGAACATAAAATCTCTCGAATGGAATAGTTACCGAATGACGACCTATACTATCTAATCTTCACAAAGATCTTCAGTATACGGATCATCTCTTCATCTTGATCACAAAGACCCTCCATCTTGAGTCTTGTGCTATTTGAGGTAGATCTTGCTTGAAGCGATTTTCATTAAAGTTATGCCTGGGTAGCTACAACTTTCATGTTTACTTCCAAAGTTATTCCTGAAGTTATTATAACTTTGTCTCACAGACTTTGTCAAAGTTATGCCTAACTTTGATCTTTCTTCTCATAATTGTTGCTAGCTATAATAAGACTAAAGCACACAATTACACGCATAAGATATATCGAGTAAAACATATTATTACGTAAACACATGTCATTATCAAAACTATGAAATTGGTCCAACAAACTCCCATTTTTTGATGCTGACAAGTCTCATATGATTTCCTCTTAACATAGTGACTAAGTATGGTTCCCCCTCAACAAAGCACTCCAAAGTTATAGCAACTTTGATCGCAAGAACATAACAACTTAGCCAAAGTTATAGCTCGAAAGACTTTAAGAGATAATGAGTCTTGACAAGGAGCAAGCTTAAGCAAAGACTCAAATCATATCATTTATTCCCCCTCTTGGCATCATTGAAAAGACAAGAACAAAGACATAAAACGACTAGAATAACACATGTCAAGGCAAGAAATAGATATGCAAAATACGCAATATAAAACGATATATACCAAGCAAAATCAAGTGCAAATGTTAATTAAGAACTACAAACCACAAAATATATTGTTAGGTGCCAAGTGGGCCGAATAGAACAAAGTTTAAACAAGCCAAAATGGGCCGAATTGGTTAAGTAGTTCAAGAAATAAACAAACAAGGATAAGAAGATCGAGGCATGTGGGTAGGCGGGTGATATTAGGGTGCTCTATAACCGGGCCGAGTGCGGTACTGGAGAGTGGAGAGACGGTCAAGGCACGAGGACACATGTGTAGCTTGAGCGGTGAGGCAAACGTCAAAGTTCCGAACTTTCAAGGAAAGAGCCTCCGTCGCATCGAAGATAGTACGCATCCCCTCACGCATTTCCGTACCACTTTTGACCAAAGAACCGCCTTGGCTCACCAAATATGTCATCCGATCCCTTTGCCTATACATTTCTTGTCGACAATCGACAATGTTCCTTTCCAATTTAGCTAGGCAATCATCCACACCCGTCATCCACGCCCTCATCTCACGACTCACACCCGACCCACCTTGGTCACGAGTGGAGCTAGTGGAACCCAATGCCACGGTTTGGACAATCTTGTCCAACACCGCATCAATCCTCTTGTCCTGCGCATCAAGGCGCTCCATCACACTTCCCATAAACATATCCAACCTAGACTCGATTCCCGAAACATCAACCCCAACCGGCTGCATCCCGACCGAGCCCCCTTTGGTTAAAAACATCAACTCCGGTCCACAAGCATCCAACTTCATGAATTTTAAAAACGTGTCACACATGTCATCTTTTACGGTAACCCCATAATTGTTCACATCTACGACCCCTTTCGACTCAAGGAGCCGTGACACCCACATCCCGTAGGGTAGATCAAGGGTCGAATAAAGCTTGTCCTCGGTCACCGAAAAATCGGTTTGTGAAATACGAGAAAATACAAGAAAAGGTAAATTAACCCGGTTTCCCTCCAACCAATTCTTCACAACAAACATCTCATAACATGCAATCTTGTCCCGTCCACCCCGACGCGGAATTACGGTGTTCCATAAAAAATTCAACATAAATTTCAACTTTGGAGAAACACTCCCCGCCAAAACACAACTCGACAAAGAAGCCCCAACATCAAAGTATTTCTTAACTTCCAACTTAGCCATGTCCGTCAGTTCATCCCATGACGTACTCGGATTGATTTTGATTCCATCATCAGGAACCGAAAACAGAGTACAAAAGTCCGTCACGGAAATCGAAACTAAACGGCCATTAATAACGACATTCAACACTCCATCGGTTAATGAAACAGAAGCGAAAAACTGTATTACCTCAATCAGATAGACTGGACCCGAAAACTGTGCCACGGTTTCCCATTCTTGAAAATTTAGAAAGTCGTTAAAGAATCCTAAAGCCGCATATTTGTCAACCCAAGCTTTCGGATAATGACGACCCCCATGTATTCCGTACTGAGCAACTCGGTTTACGAGCTTTCTTTCATCTTTCGTGAGACAGAGTTTATCAAGCCCGAAAGATGTTTCTTGAGGCGAAAAATCACGGAATGTAACCCTTGTAGTTACCTCGGGAACCGTGTCGACAGTTTCGGTTGTAGCTTCTTCTTGGACTCTAGCTTTGCCCTTATTTAACCTTCTTCTTTTTCTACCCTCAAGACCCGTACCGGACCCGGTTTGATTCATGGTAGGTGATTTTTGTGTGGGATTAGGAGAGGTATTTGTGGGCATGCTAGGTTTAGGAGTTTTTGGGTTTGGGTTTTTGGAGATTTTTGATCTAGTGGAAGCCATGGATGAAGGTTGAAAGGTTTTGGGTAAATGTTTTGTTTGTTGTTTTGGGTGCCGTGAGGAAGGAGAAGGAGAAAAACAAATTGGTGAAGTGTTTCGATGGTGAAAGTGATGGGTAATTATGAGGTGTAAGAATTGGGAAGAGTACTTTTGTACTTGGCACATGGGGTGTGCCGGCTCCAAGACCCCTATTTCCTTATTTTTTTTTTTGTTTTTGAATTTTGGTAGGAAAGGGAATCTTGGGTAGTTAATTGTTGGGATATGGTAAGGATATAATTTGGTAAATAAAAAGATATGGTTGGGTGATTTTATTTGGTAATTTCGGCTAACATGAAATACATGAGTAGAATTTGGCTCAATTTTGGAAAGTGAATAAGATAGGTTTTTGGCAAATATGTGGTTCATAATTCAATTTCTATAAAACACTTAATATGCAAGATACTCACGTTAAAATATATTATATTAAACACAAATATACTACCAATGAAATATGCGGACACAGTCATACAATCTCGTCTTATTCTAGCCAGTCACGCAGGTTCACAAAATAAATAAGATGAATTTAATTGCTACCGATTAAACCAATTTCCAACCACAAAATCTCAAAACGTGTTCTCGCTAACGCCTTTGTTAAAATGTCAGCCCATTGATTGTCAGTACCACAAAATTCGAGTTTAATGTTGCCCTTTTCTACATGGTCACGCAAAAAATGATGTCTAATGTCTATATGCTTAGTACGAGAATGCTGAGCTGGGTTCTTAGAAATAATAATAGCACTCGTATTATCACAGAAAACAGGCATACATCCTACATTAACACCATAATCACATAGTTGTTGCTTTAACCAAAGTAGTTGAGAACATAGCAGTCCTGCAGCGATATATTCGGCTTCTGCAAAAGATAACGCAACCGAATTTTGCTTCTTTGAGCCCCAAGTAATTATGCATGGTCCAACAAACGTAGCAAATCCAGAGGTACTTTTTCTATCTAAAGAACATCCCGTATAATCTGCGTCTGAATATCCTACTAGATCGAAATTGCACTCAAGTGGATACCATAAATATAAGTTAGATGTACCACTTAAATATCTCAAGATACGTTTAACTACAATCATATGTGATTCCTTAGGACATGATTGAAATCTAGCGCAGACACATACACTGAACATAATGTCAGGCCTACTTGCAGTTAAATAAAATAAAGAACCAATCATACCTCGATATGTAGTCTCATCTACGGACTTACCATTTTCGTCCAAGGTCAACTTTTTATCAGTTACCATAGGTGTGTCCATTGGATGAGCGTTCTCCATACCAAAATTTCTGATTAGCCCCTTGACATATTTTTGTTGGTGAATCTTTATTCCTTCTTTGGTTTGTTGAATCTGCAATCCTAGGAAGAATTTCAATTCTCCCATCATGCTCATTTCAAATTCTGAGGTCATTAGATCTGAAAAATTTTGCACAATTTATTGTTAGTAGAACCAAAGATAATATCGTCTACATAAATTTGAGTAACAAGTAAATCAGAACCCTCGGATTTTAGAAATAGGGTTTTGTCGACAGATCCTCTTTTAAAATTATTTTGCAATAAAAACTTTGACAATCTGTCGTACCAAGCCCTAGGCGCTTGTTTCAAACCATATAAAGCTTTATCGAGTTTAAACACATGGTTTTGAAACTTGCTATTCAAAAATCCAGGAGGTTTGTTCAAACCAAAAACCTCTTCTTCCAAATAACCGTTAAGAAATGGTAGTCTTACGCCATTGAAACAGTTCACTCCTTTCTGAGCTGCGAAGGAGAATGGAGCAAGCGAATAGCTTCAAGTCTGATCATTGGAGCGAATGTCTGTCATAATCAATCCATTTCTTGTTGATTATAACCTTGAAACGATCCAATCGACGCCTTGGTACGAACTATAACTCCTGAATCATCCAATTTATTCTGAATACCCATCGAGTACCAATCACAGTTCGATTAGAGGGTCGTGGCACAAGGTGCCAAACCTTATTGCGTTCGAACTGTTGAAGCTCCTCTTGCATAGCCACAATCCAGTCGGATTCTGCAAGTGCTTCCTTGTTGTTGGTAGGCTCTATGGTGGACAGAAACGAATAGAATGAACAAAAGTTATTTTATGTTCGCCTAGTTTGAACTCCTTTAGTCAAACTTCCCAGGATACTATCCATAGGATGAGAACTCTTATATTTCCATTTCTTAGAGTTCCTAGGCTCATCATTATCTGATGAACTATCACTTTCCTCAAATGATTCAGAATCAAGATTGGTTCCCCTGGTTGGGCTCTGGGGGTTTATCGTGGAGTTGGTAAACTTCATTTACACTACTGGTTTGGTCAAAAGTTATAGCATCTTCAGATATAACGTCAGTTTCCCTTTTCCTTGTTTGGAGAAAAGAGACCATTAGTATCATCAACAATTGTCTCAGTTCTCTTTTCAAGGTCATTTGCGGATTTATCAAGTTCATCATTGATTTCTTCAATAACTTCTTCATTATTATCTGGCTCGTCTTCCCTTGAAAGGCGAAAGTCTGGATCATTCATGTCTTCTTCTTCATTCTGT
This sequence comes from Heliosperma pusillum, assembly GCA_022085475.1. Taxonomy (NCBI): domain Eukaryota; kingdom Viridiplantae; phylum Streptophyta; class Magnoliopsida; order Caryophyllales; family Caryophyllaceae; genus Heliosperma; species Heliosperma pusillum. Next base: position 9,220 of record JAIUZE010048707.1, read on the forward strand.
TCAACTTGTTCAAGCACACTATCTTCATCAAATACAATATGAACACTTTCTTCTATGCACAAAGTTCTTTTGTTAAAAACTTTAAACGCTTTACTATGATTAAAATAGCCAACAAACACAGCTTCGTCACTTCGTGGATCAAATTTGCTCAAATTACTTTTTCCATTATTATGGACAAAACAATTACTACCGAAGCAACGAAGGTGAGCTATATTGGGTTTTCTCCCTCTTAAAAGTTCATAGGGAGTCTTTTTGAGAATATGTCTAATCATAGCTCTATTGTGCACATAGCATGCAGTACTTATGGCTTCTGCCCAAAAGCTCTTAGGAAGGCCACTACACAAAAGCATAGTGCGGGCCATGTCCTCTAACGTTCTATTCATACGTTCCACGACACCATTTTGTTGTGGGGGTCGTGGTGCAGAAAAGTTATGTCCTACACCATTCTCCCTACAATATTCTATAAAAGCTTGATTATCAAATTCGGTGCCATGATCCGTACGAATGGAAACTAACTTTTTATCATACTTGTTTTGGGCGAGCTTCATTAGTACTAAAAACTCATCGAAAGTTTCATCTTTAGTAAATAGAAAGATAGGCCATACATACCTGGAGTAGTCGTCGACTAGGACGAATACGTACCTTGATCCACCGCGGCGTCTAACTTTCATAGGTCCACATAGATCCATGTGTACCAACTCAAGTGGACGCTCTGTACTTACTACTCTTTTCGGTTTGAATGAAGATCTAACTTGTTTACAACGGGCACATGAGTCACACATCTTTTCTTGTTCGAATTTGATTGAGGGTAAACCCTCAACTAAATCCCACGATTTAAGTTTCTTTAAAATTGTTGGACTGATGTGTGCAAACCTCTTGTGCCACAGGCATGAATCATCCACAGTGACTTTCATGCACGTAAAGGAACTTGTAGTGACTTTGTTTAAATCAATCATATACACGTTCCGTTTACGTAAGCCTTCTAAGCGAACAGTACTAGTACCTTCAATTATGATGCGACAAATATTTGAATGAAAAACGACTTTGTTGCCTTTGTCACATAATTGAGAGATACTTAGTAAGTTATGCTTAAGGCCATCTACTAGATATACATTATTGATAGCATGTGAAGAAGATATACCAATCTTACCTACACCGATTATGTTTCCCTTCTTGTTGTCTCCAAAGGTGACCTTGCCACCGTTGAAGGGAGTGAAAGAAATAAATTCTTGTTTCCGGTCATGTGTCTCGAACACCCACTGTCGAGATACCATAGATTATTTTCTTTCACTATTACCTGCAAGAGAATCAAATACAGCTTTTAGGTACCCACGCTAAGTTGGGTCCTTTGTGGTTAGTGACTCTGTATATTTGATCCTTCCTAACCCATACCTGTTTGACAATTCTTTTCTTCTTAGGATAGGGTTTGCTAGATTTATTAACAGGTTTGTTATAGTTGCGACGCACATTAGGTTTAAATGACTGCTTCTGATTCACATTAGGTTTAGATTTTGAAGGTACAGATGTGTAATCGAAAGCCATGTCATAAAACCATCTAAACTCATTGTTTCTAATCTCATCACGTTGAGATTCAGGTTCAGACTCATTAACACTAGACACGTCATGTTCTTTCACAAAATCAGTTTGATTTTTGTTGTCATTAACATATTTAACACAATTATCTTTAACATGACCGTTGTGACCACAATAATTGCAAATAAGATATTCTGAAAGATTTACGTACTTCCTTCTTCTGAAATCACGGTCAGAAGGAGTGGATTTGCATTTATCATGGTCTCTACGACTATAGCATTCATGACCTAGACCCATCTTCATGTTATTATTAGATTGTTCGGTAAGGAAGTCTAAGACCTTCTGACTTCCTTCCCACTTATCATGGACTTTTCGTGCATGTAGAAGCAATTCCTTGAAAGACTGAATTTCTTTTTCACACGACGAATGATCTACATTCGAGTCTTTGGAGGGATTGTTCTTTTTGAAATTTTCACGAAAATCATTGAAACGTTTGTTCAAGATAAGTTTCTCCTCATTATGTTGACTTTTGGCTTGGGAGAATTCAGCCTTTATATCTTTCAATTGCTGAGAAAGAAAGGAGTTTACTTTCTCGTGATCAAGGATAACAACTTCCTTTGCCTTAGCTTCAGATTGTAAAAGCTCATTGACTTTCTTCAATTCTAAAGTTATAGCTTCATTAGCTATAACTTTTGCTTGAAGATGCTTAATGTTGAGCTTTAACTCTGAGATTATAGCTTCATTAGCTATAACTTTAGACTCAAGAGCTTCTTTCTCAACATTTGTCTTGTCTGAAGTTATAGCTGAAGTTGCCATAACTTTAGACTTGAGCTTTTTAGCTTTGGCTTTAAGAAGTTGGTTTTCCTCAGCAATGTCAAGAATTTGTTCTTTAAGATCTTTCAATTCTAGACTCTGCTCATGACAATGATCTAAGGCTTCTTCAAAATACTTAATTAAAGATTTCTTAGATAAATTCTTAACTTGCTTTTTAAGTTCAAGATGACTAACCTCTTCATCATCTTCTGACTCTGGTTCTGAATCTGAGTTGCCAACACGACACATCTCGGATTCGCTTTCATTGTCACTGTCAGAAATTAGGTCAAGACTGACGTTGCTTAGACACAAGTTGGCGACTTCCTCTTCCTCTGACTCGTCGTCCTCTGTGTCGAGATCTCCCCAGCATTAAGTCATCATCACTTGCTTGAATTCCTTCTTGGTTTTGTCTCATTGATTTTTGTCTTTGATTTTCTTCCATGTGGGGCAATCTTTGATCTTGTGATCATTATCCCCACATTTGAAGCAACCACGACTAGAAAGAGACCCTTTTGACTCAATTGGCTTTTTGTAAGATTTGTTAGTGTTATTGTTAAACGTTTTCTGTTGGACCAATTTGATAGTTTTGATAATGACATGCTTTACGTGATAATATGTTTTACTCGATATATCATATGCGTGTAATTGTGTGGTTTAGTCTTATTATAGCTAGCAACAATTATGAGAAGAAAGATCAAAGTTAGACATAACTTTGATAAAGCTTGTGAGACAAAGTTATGACAACTTCAGGAATAACTTTGGAAGTGAACATGGAAGTTAATAGCTATCCCGGCATCTTTAAGGAAAATCGCTTCAAACAAGATCTACAATACTCCTACACAACTCGAGATTGAGGGTCTTTGTGATCAGATGAGAGATGATTCGTATAAAACTGAAGATCTTTGTGCAGAAGTAGATATATAGGTCCGTCATTCGTCCTATTCCATTCGAGAGTTTTATGTTCAAGTTATAGCTTTAGTCTAGCCTTTGATGATAAAATCATATGATGCAATATTTTGGAAAAAAATGTTTTGAAATGGTTTTCAAAAGTGAAAGAGATTTTTTATTTATCAATTATTTTAATAGAGAATATACTTATGAGATTCTATTGGTTAGTAATACAACTTATGGGTTGTCATGCTACCTAGGGTTTCTAATATATTCTATCTCAATTTGTTGTTAACCTAATTAGCCCACCTAGTGGTTGAGCCATCTAGGGTTTCGTGAAACCTAGGTTGTGCCACCTAGGGATTCGTGCTCCTAGGGTTTCGTGAGCTAGGATTCGGCCTCCATAGGTTTGTTTCCTTAGTTTACCTAATCTAGGATTCTACTATATCTTTACAACAATAATTTGAGATATCAAGATAAATATATTTCTATAAGATAAACCAAATAATATTTTGAGATAAAGATATTTCTAAAAGATAAGCAAATATTATTTTATGGAAAGATAAGTATCTCTATTAAATATTATACTAGGGTTTTAGATCTACTATAATTCTTCTACTATAAATACTCATTCACATACAATTTACAAAAAAGACGAAACACTACATACACACGGCACAATTATTTCCTAGTGTTGATTTTCCAAAATCGTTTTAAAGCAAACCTTTGAGAAAATATTTATTATTTTTAGAGTTTGTTTTTAAAAGAGTCGTGCATCAATTATTATCAATCGCTTCAGTGAAATACGTTATTGGATAATAGTACATCATTATAAGCTTACAATTCTTTAACGGGAATCTGTGTGAGTTATATTGTACTTTCTTATTAGCGTAAGATAGTATAGAGTATTTAGCGATACGCACCTTGAGTTATAATCATAGTGTTGATTATACGAGTGGGTTGGTAATTTTTGTAATCCGTAGAAAGGTACTAAAAATTATTAATCGAGAATAGTGGACGTAGGTTTCAACGTGTGAAACTGAACCACTTCAAAAATCCGTGTGCCTCTCTCTACTCTCTTTACTTTTCGTTATTTCGTTACTTACGCTTACTTTGATTAATTAATTAGTTGATTTTAATCCATAAGATCAAATATTAATTACATATCATATAACTCGAAAAAGTGGGGCTA
>JAIUZE010048709.1:0-20400 GCA_022085475.1 Heliosperma pusillum
TCTGACAAGTAAGACATTTACTAACATACTCCTTTACTTCAATCTTCATCCTAGGCCACCAAAATTGCGGTCTCAAATCTTTATACATTTTGTCACCACCCGGATGAATAGAATAAGGAGAAAGGTGAGCTTCATCAAGTATTCTCTTCCTCAACTCGGCACTTCTCGGAACATACATTCGACCATGGTAACGAGGTAGCCATCATTATCCACCACACAATCCTTTGCTTGCCCAAGTGATATTTTTGCTCGAATCGGGTTCCGCAGTCAAAGCACCAAGATAATCGAATCATTTCCCAACAAACTGTATCTGAAGCTTCTGAAATTCTGTTACCAGTTCATCGGGTAAAGTACCAAGAGCATTTAATGAATGACTAGTCTTTCTACTCAAAGCATCTGCCACAACATTTGCTTTTCCCTCATGATAAATCAACTCGGTATCATAATCATTCACTAACTCTAACCATCTTCTCTGCCTCATGTTCAACTCTTTTTGAGTAAAAATGCACCTCAAGCTTTTATGATCGGTATAGATTCGACAATGAACTCCAATAAGATAATGTCTGCAAGTTTTCAATGCATGTACCACAGCTGCTAACTCAAGATCATGAGTTGGGTAATTCACTTCATGAACCCTGAGTTGTCGAGAAGCATAAGCAATGACTTTTCTATTCTGCATTAAGACACATCCCAAACCATGCTTTGAAGCATCACAATATACATCATAATCCGCTTCATCATCTGGTAAAGTTAAAACCGGTGCGGTAGTCAATCTCTTCTTTAATTCCAAGAATGACTTTAACATGATAGATTATAAATTGACATGATCTCTCATAATAAATAATTGAGATCAAGCCTTACCAAATGTAGAACCCATGAATCCCAATTTCGCAAGGAAGTAGGCTCGGCTCACCGGGGTGCTAAACTTTTTACGTTGGGTAAGTGGGGTAATAAATGTTATTATTTCGAAATTTGGATTGAGCTCAACGGAAGTATTCGCGACCGTCGCCGCATGTGTTTCGGGCTTAAGATAAATATTAAAGTAATATTATCGACCGAGAGTTCTAATGTAGAATCGATTAAAGAGTTAATCCACCGAATTATGTTAATAAGGGATGAATTGGCTTACCGTGCCCAAGTTGATATGAATTTGGATCTCGGAATCATTTATAATAGTTGGGTAGAGGTCACTATTTAAATGTTAAAACTTGTTTAAAATGTTTACAAGTATTTAAAATGATAAATGTTGACATTTCCTTTATGTCTAAAAAAATTTGTAGTTAATATTGTTCATTCGCAATGGCAAATTCTAATTCGTCCACCACCACCTATGCTCCAATTCTCACGAATGTCTCATGGATTCGATCCTTCATGGATCGATGCAAGTTAAAAAAAAAAATGGCGCTAATTTTACCAATTGAGATATGCAACTCCGCTTGGCCGCGGCGGGTGACGACAGGTTTCGTTACCTTGCCAAGGCCTCTCCCACCGCACCTAATGAAAGGTCAACCGCCACGCAAGGCGAGCCTATGAGGCTAGCCACAAAGAGTCCGCCGCGATAAAAAACGTTTTGATCTTCTCGTTGGAGGCCGATCTCCAAAGGAGTGTCATAAGATGAGCACGACCTGTGAGAACTATGTCAAGCTTGTGACTATGTTTTTCACAAGCTCCTTGGATCTTACAATATAAGACGGTTTCCACATTATTCAACATGAACCTAAAAGAGGACCAAAAGTTAGCCCTCATATACTCAAAGTGATTGAGCATGTTGAGACTCTTAAATTGCAAGGGGTGACCATTCCCGAACAACTCGTTATCGACCGAGTCTTACATTCCTTGGGGAAAATCAAAGCATATGTGAAGTTTAGGGTAAACTACAATATGCATAACATGAAAAACCTCTCTTCATGAAATGCACAAGATGCTCGTGGAAGCCAAGAGAGACATGGGCTAAATGTTAGCACTTCCAAGGATGTGCTCCATATTAATAAAAGGAGCAAGGGGAAGTTCAAGAAAGGTGGTAGTAAAGGGAAGAAGCCCTCCACCTTCAAAGGAAAGGGAAAAAGCTATTGAGAATAGTTCACCCAAACCTAAGTAAGGTGCCTCAACCGAGGACAAGTGCCATTATTGTAATGGAATAGGGCATTGGAAGGGAAAATTGCACTAAATATCTAGGAGATATCAAAACTGGAAAGATGTTTCAGTTGGTAATCCCTATCGTTTATGTTATGATCTCAACTTTGGTATATAGATACGAGTTGTGATTCTTACCCTATTTAATTGTAATTAGGGCATCCTAGCAAGGATAAAGGCAAGGACAAGGAAGCCTAAGAAAACTCTTCAAGGAAAGCTAAGGTAGCTACCCATGATTGAAGACTAATGGAAGCTTGGTCTCATTTTGAATTGTCAAAGTTTTGGGATGTATTTTGAGACATTATTGTTAGAACTTTTATAATTTCCTTGTTTGACATGGAAATTTGTTCAATTCCTTTTATTGACATTGGTTGTAATTGGATTTAGTTACTTGGTTCTTAACCCAAGTCATTCGGTTTGTTGAAAATTTTTAGTTCTAAAAACTTGTCATCATACTATACTTGCACAAATAACATAAATTATATCGACTCAAATTGATCATGTAAATATTATGATGATGGGGTCATTATAATAAAAGGCTAAGAATTCGATTAACACTTTGATAGATCAATTGCCAAGTCAAAATTGAGTTATTGAACTCAAAGCAGGGAGTCTACCAAACCAATTGGCCTCACCACTTATAAAGAAAGTAAATGACATGAATATGAGTTCACCTCTTTAGCTCTTATAGAACTAGTCTATGTTGACGCTAAGATTCGATGTCTTTACAATGAAGTCTTTAGTAGATCACTTAAGGTCATGTTGTTATACTTCCACCTCCCTTACAAGTATGAGTACAAAATTGTTTGTGGCTCATAAGGCTATCTTTAAACAAAATAGTTGTATTTTTCTAAAGATAGAGTGGGAGAAAATAAGCCACAACGAAAAACTAGTTAGGAACTAGTGAGAAAACCAAAAGAAAATGTTCTTAGGTTAAAATCAAGACTAGTGAGGAGACCAAAAGAAAGCGTTCTTAGCCGAATCCTTAGACTAGTGACGAGACCAATAGAAAATGTTCTTGAAATAATAAGATTATGATCTATGAAGTGGACGTACCTAGAAGTTTTAAAATTTGATTTTCTAACATAAGAGACTTATGAAACTATATGGAATCTATGCAAGGAAAATGTTTTATTTGAAGTTGTCCAATTGTAGTTGCATGGATAGACATGTAGATGTCTACAAAAGCCAAGTTAATGCGTAACTATGCTTAGATCCAAATCATCAATGATATACCTCATAATAGGTGTGTACAAGATACACATCAAAACCACATGTCCAAATAGGGATTTGGAATAGGATGTGTGCATGACACAAGCCTATTGTATGTATCTACCTAGAGGTTATGATGATCTATTCTATTATAAGATATAAAAAGGGTTTCACTCGAATTATCAAAAGTCATGTATAGACATGAACTTCAGTGGGAGTTAAAGTCATGTATAGACATGAAGTTAAGTAGGAGTTATCATGTAAGGACATGAAGTTCAGTGGGAGAAATTTTTTTCCACGTGAATGACGTTTCACTCATTAAGAGTGACATATTCATAGTACCTTTTTGAAAGGAGTGGTTGGATTATAATGTTGGATGAAAGAGGGCAACGTGTATACTGAAATAAATCTATTGTGGAATAGAAGATTTTAGCTTGGCATTTAAAAGGTTTCTTATATCGATAAGATCCTTAATCTATTCAACAAGTTAAATAGGTTGTTTATGTTGATAAAAGTGGGATCACTATGAAAGGATCATAGTCATCCACTGAACCTAAGAGTTGTTGATCACATGATATCGATCATGTGTGCCATAACATGCACATATCTAAATTAATTGTATGCTAGGAGCATGACTAGCCCATAACAAATCAATCCAGATGAGTGTCATTGGATAGCCTACAAGAACATCCATAGAGTTCTCGAGGAGAACTAGGGATACATTCTTGTGTTTGGTAGAGAAAATTTGACAATGTGGTAAAGGTTACACAAACCCAAATTTCCAAACTTATAAAAGGATTTATCGAAATCCTAGGCGTACTTTTGTTATACAAGAAGCGAATAACTATAAGAATGATTGAAGAGTCAATCATTATAAATTCTACAAAAGAGACCTAGTACATTATGATGAGGATAAGGTGGTTTAAAAGGAACGAATAGTAGATCCCTTCAGCTAAATACCAATCAGTTATCATGATAACAAGTGGGAGTATCTTTTAAGTTAAAGAGCCCAACACTAGACAGAGATCTAGACATGTACATAGATGAATTCATGTTATTAGGAATAACGTTGGATGGAAGGAAAAACCAATTCACAAGGTTGGAATAAATGAATATATGGTATATTCACTGCCCAAGCCTTTATTGCATTTCATAAGATCGTCATGAATTGTCATGGACAAAATATACTTTAGATTATATGATATGAAGCAATAACATTATGTTGATTGTTCATATATGATGATCACATTTATCGTTTGAGTTTCATAAACTCAGTTTTGTGCTTTGTTATATCCAAATGGATTGTAGAGATTATTTTGGACTCCATTAAAATGGACTGGATTAACATAGCATAGGCCCCTAGTCACTTATATGAGGTGACATCTCGAAGTGACTAGATTGTGGTGCGATTGACGGCAAGTTCAAGTGTCATAGGGTCATAAGGGATGACCAATCGATCACATAGACAGAGTGTAAGGGACAATCTGTCGGGCAGTGACCGCTTATAGAATTCTGACAATTCGTGTAGCTTGGTCGTGGCAAGAGCTACTAGTATTCTTTTTGAGTCAATTCTTTGACTAAAGACTGTTCGCCTAAGGTGGCACAGTTTTAGAGTGACTTTGATTTATGCTCTACGACCTTCGTAACTGGGGTCAAATGGACATCTTTTGGGTCATGATGAGCTGTGGCTATGCAAAGGGAATAGTGTGATAGGAATTGTCCACCCCTTGTCAGGGTTGTTTTAAATCTCAATGCCACTCGAGGAGGAGTAAGCTGAAAATGCGTGGCCACGCTCGGAAGGTATCTATGGTAGATAATTCCGGTCAGACAGTTACTCTCCAGATCGAGGAAATCACTCTTAATATGATCAAATGCAAGTACGACCTGCAAGACACCTTGCATTGAGTGGGAGATATTGTAATAGGACAAGAGAATTGGTGACGCACACTTGTCTCGGACAAGTGGGAGATTGTTGGAGTAAATGTCCTCAACAATAGTGCGATCACATAATTAAATCTCAATAATAAGAAGACAAAGGGATGATGAATATTATAGTCAACTGGTCAACATAAATCGGTAATGATTGGCTCAATTGAGTTTGACGTTACTGTCGTATGACGGTGGTGATCAGTTGATCCCTTGAGGTCACACCTAAAGGACAATCCCCTAATCATGTACATTAATTAATTGTATAGTGATACGGATTAAGTAATCCCTTAAATTGAACCAAGTTTAAGTTGTAAGTGAGAAATATATCTTATTGTAATATGATTAAATAAGATTTCTTTTAGTAATTTAATTGTTATATTACTAAGAATGCATTATGTTTATGAAACATTTGAGATAAGCAAAATTGGTTGATTATAATTACAAATTGTTGTAGATTATTTTAACCAAATATGAGATGACCCATTTTATTTACATGTAATTATAAAATGTGACTTAAAATGATAAGTCTAATTTATTTGTTATGAAATTGCATTTAAATTGGTTAAATGCACTTTTATAAGCAAAAATTACAAGGTACATGTCACATGTCACATTGGTGACAAATTGCAAAATAAAATGGACACCCATTTTATGTGGGGTACACCGGTTTTGTAGTATATTTTAGGGTGATTAGTTTTTGTATATTATTCTAATTGAGAGTTAGACACAATCATACACTAGACTATTACCAACACTCAACCTTATGCATTGTTAAGAACAAAATGAAAGGGACAACACCCACCCATGTGGTGTGGGTGTGGCCTGTCCATGTGATAAAGAAACAGTGGACAAGTTTCCTCTTATATTACTCTCTAAATCCTTTCTTACTCTAAAAACTTAAGAAGTTTTCACTAAAACTCTTAGTTCATATTTCTAATAACATTACTAGTGTAGTAATAAGAGGTCATTAGATTTATTTTAAGGGCTTCTACTTTATATATACTAGTGTAGTAATATAGTAGAGATTAAGGGGTTGTCTTGGGTGCTACTAATTGGAGAGTTTCTACTTTGAAACTTGGAAGATCATCCTCATATTACTAGCTCAAGAACAATATTTGAAAGGAGTTCAAATATTGTGCCCATATTACTTCATAATCAATGAAAGAAATTGTTCTTTCCTTATCTTTTGTTATGCATGCATAAGATTTATTTAGTTTAAGAGTAAACTAATTGTAAAATGATATTAGAAGTGTCTTATATCGAGTTTAAGAAACTTTCAAATCCATGTGTGGACATGAGGATTGTAGGGATTTTGAGCTTGAGGACTTGGGTTTGGGAACATGTGAGATTGCATAAGGTTGTTCCCACATTTTTGGGAATGTGTCCCACTCCTCCACAAAGCTCACAAGGGTGAGTTAGTGGGGGAAAATTTTGTGATGAACTTGGGCGATGGATGTCTTGAAGAGGTTGTGGAATGTGCTCTAAATACACCTCTAATTCACCTGGGTCTTCCCAATTTCTCAAAGCAATTGAGATTTCTGTGTTAATCTCATAGGGGTTTACCTTACGAGTTTTATTTTACCCTACCCAAGCCTCATGTGAATTCCCATCACTCCTTTTTGGGGATCCTAACAATCTACAACTTTCATGGCCTTCTTATCAAGTCAAAAGGTAAGGATTAGGCTCTTCCAATCTACAACTTTCATGGCCTTCTTCTCAAGTCGGGTTATTGCAGTGTAAACTCACAGGGCATGCAGGAATGCAGCCTGAGTTTAACTTGAACTTTAAAAATAGCAAATGACCTTATCAAATTCGGAAATTTTGTGACAAGTAACTTGAATGTGTTATAAGATACTTTAAGAATTTTCAAGATTTTAGGAGGGGTTTTACTATTTAAAATACAAATAACAACTCAAACAGTCAGAAATGGACCCTGACTAAGATACAGTTTATTTTGCTAAAAGAAACAAAGATATAATCACTTAATTGACTTCCACAGCTTAGCACAGGAAGACAACTAGTTAACTTGACAAGTTCAAGACTTGAATCCACAGATTAACACAGGATTAAGACTCAGACTTGAACAACACAACTCAAACAACTCACAGTAGACACAGAGTTGATTCGGTAATACCAAACAGAGTGTAATCTATCATTCACAGCAAGCACAAAATGATAACTAGGTCTGGTTCAAACTACAGACTTAAGCACAAGTTTGAGAGTTGATAATTTGATTTCCCAAAGGTTTGTTTTCATTCAATAATAATTTGCTTCATACAATACTCAACTGGCCTGTTATATAGGCATTACAAAAGCTTGCTGACCCTAGGATGCAAATCTCATCTAAGGGTTGCAAAGGACTCTCAACTAACCTTCATGTGGACTTGGCAGAGGGATAAAGTGGAGGCTGCTAGGATGACCTGGTGAACCTCTTAGGTGACTGGAAGTTGGCTAGTGCAGGCTGGTTGGTTTGCTTCTGCTGGACTGTTGTCCGTGTGGTGTTGCTTAAGCTGGCTTGGCTCATGTCTTGGCCTATGTATCGAGCTATGTCTTGTTTTGTCTTGGCCATGGTCTGCTCAAGGTGGCCTGTTGGGTTAGCTCCTGCTGCAACCTCCCTAGGTTGAAAAGCGCGTGTCCTCAAGCCTGGCTCTTCTTCATCCATAGAATCTTCATTGTAAGGGCTTAGATCTCGTATTTTGAAAGTTCCATGCACTATATAGTCACCTGGCAGATCAATCTTGTAGGCATTTGGCCCTACCTTCTCAATGACTTCAAAGGGGCCATCAACTGTTGGTTCTAACTTGTTCTTCCTTTTGCTGGGAAATCTTTCCTTCCTGAGATGTATCTAGACTAAGTCTCCAAGGGAAAATTCTTTTTTATGCCTAGGGACCTTAACATTCTTCTTGTACATGTCATTGGCCTTCTTAATTTGCCACATAACAGTCTCATGTAGCTTTATCATATGCCCCACTCTTTTCCTTGCATCAAAGTTTACTTCTTCCATGGGAACAACAGATAAATTAAGAGGCATTAAAGGGTTAACACCATAGAATACCTCAAAAGGACTGTGGCATGTTGCTGATGATGGTGCTCTGTTGAATGCAAACTCTTCCTGAGCCAATTTCAGATCCCAGTCTTTCAAAGACTTGCTCAATATACACCTTAGTATCCTCCCCAATATTTTGTTGGTCACCTAAGTCTGACCATCTGTCTGTTTGTAACAACAAGGATTTTTAAAACAAAAGAAATACCTTAATAGTTAAATAATCCATCAGAGTACAAAGATGAATAGGATCAAGGTGGCGGAAACACCTGACCAATCCGGATCGATACTCAAATCCAAAGCTAAACTAATAAATTATTAATATTCTCAAACTAGATTAACTTCCTAAAACAGTTTATTCGCCTCGCCACAAGTCTCTCCAACCAAAGCATCCAGACAAGCAGCAACTACTTCAACCTGAGAATGGAGGTCGACAATCAGTCGGGAGCAACTAGGTGCTCTCCCAGTCCTGTTTACAACAGGCTAAGCATAACAACAATCCATAATAGAATAAGTAGATCAATTATAACATGACAAATACCACAAGTAATTATAACCAAGACAAACCTCGATCTCTGACACGACTGTCATGACGACTCAACTCTAGATGAGCACAACATACCAAACTGGTGTAATACGACCCACACACAAACCAAATGCACAAAGCTAGCAATAAGCATAGCGAATAGAGTGAACGCCCGTTAGAGCGTATAACACACTGTCTCTAACTGCTAGAGTGTATAACGCACTGCCACTAGCTGATGGAGCGTATAACGCACTGCCTCCATCGGGTGTGGAGCGTATAACGCACTGCCTCCACGGTACTATGTATGGCGTATAACCACTGCCCATATGTCTAAGACCTAGCCAGACCCTCGATGCATGAACTGTACATCGAACGACAGTCGGGGACTAGAGCATATACTGAACTGCCTCTGATACCCCCCCCCCCCCGAACATAGACCATATAACCCAATCCCCGAAGGGTAGCAGTAGTTCATTCCGATAGTATATAACTGATACTATCGTCATCTATTCAACCAGCAACAAAAAAATTCACAATATAACTCACTGCACAAACCAATGCGTAAACAATGTCACGACTCAACTCAGGAACAGTACTACTGAATGCCCAACAACGCGTGAACAACGTCACGACTCAAGCCAAGAACAGTATAACCGACTGTCCAGCAATATAGGAATAAGAATAACCAATACTATAAGCAAACATAGTGTTGTAGTCCAACTAACCATAACACCACACATAAATAAGCACAAGTGACTAAGGTTATAGTATCTTGACCTATAACATTACACCTCAAAGGTCATGTTATAGTTTGAGTTACCATAACACCAGACACAAAAGCATATAACATCCTATGTTATAATACCACCAACTATAACCTTCACTTAACCTTAGAGAAGTTATAGTAACTTCAGCTATAACCTCCAGTCAACTTTAGTGAAGTTATAGTAACTTCAGCTATAACGTTCACTCAACTTTAGTGAAGTTATAGCACTTCAGCTATAACCGTAGTTAAACGTATCATGTTATAGTATCATCAACTATAACCTTCACTTAAATTCGGCAAAGTTATAGTACCTTCAACTATAACCTTCACTCAATATTAGTGAAGTTATAGCACTTCAAGCTATAACTTTATACGTGCGCGGTTATAGTATCATCAACTATAATTCTCTTCCATCACGAGCTAGTCCTCTATTACAAATTCACCGAGGGGTCGACTCCATGGTACAAACCGCCATGTCACCACAACGAGTCTTGTTATAGTACACCGAACCATAACGTCACTTTCAAAGGTATAGCTCAAATAGGTTTAACTAGGGTAGCTTACATGTAAAGTTTTTGTTTAATATGCTATAACTTTAATGATATAAACAAAAACCCTAATTCTTCAAAACAACCAAAACATAATAAATACAAATAATATTATATATACAAAAGAACATATAATAAATACAATTAAATGCATATAATATTACACACAATACAATTAAATCATACATACACCATTATACCTTGTAAATCAAGCTTACTTTCTATAAACATAATTAAAGAAGAAAACCTGGTTATCATTATGACGCAATAAATATAGTGCTACACGAATCCTTCTTCAAAACGCCCAAAAGAAATACATCTTCTCCTTAATCTTTTTCTTTACCCATTAAATATAGAAATCCTAAAGGTAGGTCTAAACTCCATACAATCAATTCCCTTAAAAATCCTTTGAATGAAATATATTGTAGAGGTAAGAGCCAGGATTATAAATATATAAATTATATTTGATTTGGATGAAGAAAATTGCGTAACAATGGATTTAAAGGGAGAAGAATGAAAAGAGAGGGAGAAGAGGTTCGCGGCAAGCTGACGAAGAGAAAACAAAGGGAGCAACCTAGCTGCTAGGTTAATGTTTTATATTTATAAGAGAATTTAAGTGGGCTTTTAACCCATTAGTTCACAAGATGGATTATCCAATTACAAATCGGACTTATTATAATTAAAACGCTTGTAGAGTTTATAGAGGAGAAGTAGCTATTAGATTTAAATAGTCAAATCGATCACGGACATTATAACCCATCCAAATTAGGTAAAAATGGAAAATAACAAAATAGAGATCGCAAGCGTTAAATACGCATTAAAATAATTAAACTCGCAAAATAATTATTTTAATAAATAAATTTTTGGATAAAATTTAAATATAAAAACACGGGGTGTTACAATCCTACCCCCTAAAAACAAGTTTCGTCATCGAAACTTGAATTTTATAAAATAAAGCCGAATAAAAGGGCAACAACTAGCTACAAAGAAAACCCACAACTGTAGCACTCGCTGCGCACTCTGATTCCTACAAAGCTCTCTGACAAAGGCAAACTCCTATTCCTTAATTTGGACATCATTTACATAATCCACAACTCGCCAAATCCTTATATGCTTACATCACTATAATCTAACCAAATTGCACTCAAACTCTTTTTATTATAAAGCGCAATTAACTTTATACCTTTCAATATCTTAATACAATTTCCTCAACGACCATAATCATTGACATTCCACAACTTCATAACTTAAACTATTTCCACAACATATTCAGCTACTCAAACGAACATTTAGCTTCCTTAAGTCATAACATTTCAATATCCTCAATACAAATCCATAATCTAACGCCTCAAATGGTTAGACTCCATCAATATCCATTATACAACAATGCATCCACAAATATCGCTAATCGAAATACCACCAATTAATGTTTTAGAAGCTCATCCTCAAATACCCCAATCATTAAATACATCAAACACCTAATTACGATTAATACTCCAAATTATACTTCAAAATTTGAGATTCCATAAATCATAATTTTCCAATCATTTCCTAGAGTACCACAGAGGTATAACGAGACACAAACTTTCCCTAAAGTTTCATTCTTGGTAACATCATCCTAAAAGACCTCAATAATATTACACTTTCAATTAAGAGAATACATAATCAAACTAGCTTCACTAGATCATCACTAACTTATATTCACCAACACAAGTTTTGTGACAACCCTCGCGAATGCGGAAATATAAAACATACAAGCATGTGAATTATATAGCGGAAATATGAAGTTTTTAAAACTTTTATACATGCAAGAAGAAGTATACAAGGAGTGTCAAATAGTACAAACCAAATTACGAAATAAACTACAACAAGTGACGAAGTCTCTCCAAATGTTAACAAAGTAAAAGTGTTTAGCAAACAAGCTAAAATCGTCTAGAGGTGTTTCCTCCAGGGACTACGCCCGCTAGCTCACACCCGAACCCAAAATATCATAGCAAAAAGACATCCAGATCAAGCAAGCTGTTCATCCATGAAAAACATGAACGCCACAGTCAGTGGGGAGTAACTCCGGGTTCTCCTAGCCATATCACATTAAATGTACATAGAAGGAAATACAAAAGTAGAAGCATGCATATATAGATATACATGTGAAATATGATAAGGATAGATAGGAAATTCAAAATGTAATGATAAGAGCATATGTAATACAAATCCGAATCCATCATGTTATACAAAGACTCGGGGAAGACACTCTTAGGCAACCGAATACGCTCACTAGGGCTTGCATCTCACCGTTAGCGGTATAAGTTTGATAAGATTGAGACTCGATAACCAAACCATGTCAAGTCATGGTATGACCATGAATAATCAATCATGTAATCAACCATCCACACATAACAATACAATGACGACCTCTCTCACGGTAAATGAAACGCACTAGCACCGTGTACATGGCAAGTATGATTAAAAGGCATCCACGAGATAAGCATTTCTCTGAACGCATACACGATGACATTTCGTATATATAGACTAATTTCCTCCTGGTAGGACAACGATAATAATACGGTTCCTAGTCTAAACCTGGCCAGACTCCCAGAATCGCATTTTCCGGTTCGACAAGCGATGACATTTCGCATCCAAGACTCGGTCAATCATTGACGCCGAGTACCCCAAATTCGGTAGAATAATTCACGAAAGAGGCGGAAAAGACCTCGAGCCACATAACAAGCAGTACGCTACATGCAAATAACACCACCTCGCAAGTACACAACATTTGACGGCCGGGTCGATCAACGCAATGCGTTCGCCTCCCAACAACGTCGTCGTATGCACACTAACACATGCAATTACGCAGTAGGATACCTCCCCGTTCCGACATTCCAGCCTTATGAACGTGGAGGTAGCCAAGGAAATGAGAGTACAAAGCACATAACAAAATAGTGCTCAAACCGTAACCTTTGTAAAAACCGACTCCAAGTGGGACATAGCAAAAACCGTCACAACACATGCGATACAAGCGAATGGAATATCATATATTCGAAACATTAATATTATAAGTCATTACATAAACTTATACGATAAACGAACGATCGGAATTATTATAAATGAAATCGTAAACAAGAAATAAAAACAAAGACCAGCAGGTGCCAGCCGGTCAGGTGGACCGGCTGCCGGCCACCCGGCTAAGGCCAATAGTCATATGAAAACTTCAATGAAAATACAAAGTGTCCCAGCCGGTCAAGGGGACAAGCTGCCGGCTACCCGGCTGGGACCGAAGGGTCATGAGAAAAACAAAGGGGAAAGGTAGGGGTGGGCTGACCGGCTGAGACCAACTTCATCAAATATCACGTAATACATAAAATATACAGCCAGTGCCCCAGCCGGTGGGCTGACTTGCTGCCGGTCGGCCGGCTGGGGTTTATAGTGCACGAAAATCCCATTTCACTTAAGGACCACCATTTTTCAACAATCAACTATCATTATAATTCATCAATATTCATATAAATTCTCAACTAATAGCATCCATTACCAACAATACGATTCCTATGATCACTAATCATAATCTAATTACGATTCCTAACATAGAAAACATGTAAAACACGTAAATGATATCGAGTAACCCTTCACCGTTACCTTTATGCGTCTTCACTCCGCGTCAAGGTCCTCTTCAATCAAGAAGTAGCCTTTGTCGGGATCATGAAGGTCACCACCTAAAAATAGCTAATAAAAGATGAATATTCTTCACCTTGAGAAAGGCGGAAAGTTTGAAAAGCGAGAAAGACGGTAATTCTATTAACAATACGGATAGAGGAAGATAAGAGGGGAAGAAAAAGACGAACTTACGTGAATTTGAGCGAGAATTGAGCGAGTTAAGACGATTCTATGATTGGATCAAAATGGAGGCTAGGTTTTTCTTTGGGTTTCTTAGTGATGAAGTAAGAG
This sequence comes from Heliosperma pusillum, assembly GCA_022085475.1. NCBI lineage: Eukaryota > Viridiplantae > Streptophyta > Magnoliopsida > Caryophyllales > Caryophyllaceae > Heliosperma > Heliosperma pusillum. The sequence continues at coordinate 14,100 of JAIUZE010048709.1, forward strand.
TTGTGTTTGAGTGAATGAATTAGGTTAGGAGGTAGTATGAGGGAGTATAAGGTGTGTAAGTGGAAAAGTCAAGAAAAAGTCAAGGACGACTTAAGTCGGGATTCACTTGAAATCTCGCGAAAAATCCAAATACGAACTCGGAAATTCTAAATTTGACTCGGGAAATTAAATTCTAAATTAAAACTAAATTTCGCTGAAAAGTATCCGTAATATATTTTCACTATTAAGGTCCGTCGGCACGGTAGACTCCACAACTAACAACCCACATGAAAGATTCATTACGTACTCTAATCTCCTTAGCTCCATCAAAACTCTTATTATAAACCACCAACAATATACGTATATATAGGGAAACATGATCGCTATCAACCACAAGGTAAAAGAGACTTACCATGAAATCCTTTGATCCAATTTATTCCAACACTCATTATCCTAAATTATTAACAATGAACCTTCTCATCTTCAAAAGTTAGATCACAAAACCTCAAAAGAGGTTAGTCACAAACTCTCATTTCACTTAAATTTTGCCAATCATAGGGCAATGCGACCGTAAATCAATTTATTTAGCTCTTTCAAACTCTCAATACATCGGTTTTCGCTTATGACAATATTCCTCAAGTCCGGTCATCCAAATCCAAATTCCTCAAAGTAATTATTCCCGTTAGGGTCCAACGTTTAAAGACAACCATTTCCCAAGTAACAGTTAAAGAGATCACTAAACTACTTAACCACAATTACAAACTATCATTATGCTTATTTCAATCCTCAAAATGATATTGCAACATCAAGCTTTCATAGTCTAAAACCACTAGGAGAGTTTCATCCGAAGTTTATCCTCTATTCCTTATAATCATCTAGGCATGAAACTAGTTCAATAGGGCGGGTAGGTACCATACTTGAAATTTCTTCAAAACACACCTACTAACCCTTACGCTAGCTAATAAGAAAACTACCTCTTAAGAGAGTAGGGATAAATGAACATGATCTAAGGAACATTAGGAAGGGTCATTAAAGACTACGATAAGATGGAATTAAAAGACGAAGGCGAAAAAGGAAAACGAGGTTGGCTTTAGGAAGTGAAACTACCAGTCACGATCTCAGGGAGGGCATCGGCTTCGGCTCGGTTGAGTACATAGCTGGATCCTTTAGCTTTGGCACCGGGTGCGGGAGTCTGACGATTGGGGCACTCTCGAATGCGGTGTCCAGGCTTCTTGCAGAAAAAGCAAAAGAGGGGCCTATCAAAGCATCCTACTCCGGGGTGAAAGGGTTTCCTACAACCGTCGCAAAATCGACTTTGAGCTTGAGCTTGAGGGGGAACATTGAAACATCTCTGGCTAGCATAGGCATTAGAAGAAGAAGGAGAGAAAGGTCTTTTGTCTTGGAAGTTTGATCTTGGATTGAAAGAGGAAAAAGAAGATGGCTTCTTCATCTTCGCCCCATCACTAAAGGCCTTCATGGAGTCCTCGGTCCGAAGGGCATCATCAAACAATTCTCCGAAAGATGTAGAGCTCCTTCTTACTTTGCTTTGGAGCAAAGCCCTAAGCTTACTACGATAGTAAAAAGCTCGATCTTCATCATCCTTGATGAGTTCTGGCGCAAATTGAGCAAGCTTGATGAATTGAGTAGTGAAGTCTTGGGTCATCAAATCACCTTGCTTGAAATCGATGAATTCTATGAGTCTTTGCTGCTTGAGCTTCAAGGGGTAAAATCGGTCCTCAACAAGAGACTTGAAACATTCCCACTCGAAATTGATTTCAAGAATAGCGGTGGGATTGGAAATCGACCACCAGTAGTCTGCCTCCCTTACCAGGAAGAACTGAGCAATCCTTACCTTGTCCTATTCACGGACTTGGTATAAGTCAAATTGCTTCTCCATCTCTCGAAACCATTCCGAGAGCTTGGTAGGATCCGGCTCTCCTCCATAAGGCGTAATATTGCTCCTAGCAATTTGGCTAGCCACCCAAGCATAGCCTCCTTGGCAATTGTCTTCTCTATGAGGAGGGACTTGGTTGGCACGAGCATTAGCCGTATCTTGCTGATTTCTCAGAAATTGAGTAAGAGCCCCGAGAATAACATTCTCTGCTACTCGAGGTCCAACCATCTTCATAAGAAACAAAACCAAATTAAGTTACTCCTATCAATTAGCATAAACAAATAGACTACCAAATAAAGTCCTTAACTTCTACCCATCTCTCATTTATTATTTCAAGGTCAAGTAGTTTATGTTTAGGGTACACGTGTGTGCGTCGGGAGCGATAAAGCTCCAATACCAACTGTGACAACCCTCGCGAATGCGGAAATATAAAACATACAAGCATGTGAATTATATAGCGGAAATATGAAGTTTTTAAAACTTTTATACATGCAAGAAGAAGTGTACGAGGAATGTCAAATAGTACAAACCAAAGTACGAAATAAACTACAACAAGAGACGAAGTCTCTCCAAATGTTAACAAAGTAAAAGTGTTTAGCAAACAAGCTAAAATCGTCTAGAGGTGTTTCATCCAGGGACTACGCCCGCTAGCTCACGCCCGAACCCAAAATATCATAGCAAAAAGCCATCCAGATCAACCAACCTGTTCATCCATGAAAAACATGAACGCCACAGTCAGTGGGGAGTAACTCCGGGTTCTCCCAGCCATATCACATTAAACGTACATAGAAGGAAATACAAAAGTAGAAGCATGCATATATAGATATACATGTGAAATACGATAAGGATAGATAGGCAATTCAATATATAATAATAAGAGCATATGTAATACAAATCCGAATCCATCATGTTATACAAAGACTCGGGGAAGACACTCTTAGGCAACCGAATACGCTCACTAGGGCTTGCATCTCACCGTTAGCGGTATAAGTTTGATAAGATTGAGACTCGACAAACAAACCATGCCAAGTCATGGTATGACCATGAATAATCAATCATGTAATCAACCATCCACACATAACAATACAATGACGACCTCTCTCACGGTAAATAAAACGCACTAGCACCGTGTACATGGCAAGTATGATTAAAAGGCATCCACGAGATAAGCATTTCCCTGAACGCATACACGATGACATTTCGTATATGTAGACTAATTTCCTCCTGGTAGGGCGACGATAATAATACGGTTCCTAGTCTAAACCTGGCCAGACTCCCAGAATCGCATTTTACGGTTCGACAAGCGATGACATTTCGCATCCAAGACTCGGTCAATCATTGACGCCGAGTAACCCAAATTCGGTAGAATAATTCACGAAAGAGGCGGAAAAGAGCTCGAGCCACATAACAAGCGGTACGCTACATGCAAATAACACACCTCGCAAGTACACAACATTTGACGGCCGGGTCGATCAACGCAATGCGTTCGCCTCCCAACAACGTCGTCGTATGCCCACTATCACATGCAATTACGCAGTAGGATACCTCCTCGTTCCGAAATTCCAGCCTTATGAACGTGGAGGTAGCCAAGGGAATGAGAGTACAAAGCACATAACAAAATAGTGCTCAAACCGTAACCTTTGTAAAAACCGACTCCAAGTGGGACATAGCAAAAACCGTCACAACACATGCGATACAAGCGAATGGAATATCATATATTCGAAACATTAATATTATAAGTCATTACATAAACTTATACGATAAACGAACGATCGGAATTATTATAAATGAAATCGTAAACAAGAAATACAAACAAAGACCAGCAGGTGCCAGCCGGTCAGGTGGACTGGCTGCCGGCCACCCGGCTAAGGCCAATAGTCATATGAAAACTTCAATGAAAATACAGAGTGTCCCAGCCGGTCAACGGGACCGGCTGCCGGCTACCCGGCTGGGACCAAAGGGTCATGTGAAAAACAAAGGAGAAAGGTAGGGGTGTCTCAGCCGGTCGGCTGACCGGCTGCCAGTCGGTCGGCTGAGACCAACTTCATGCATCAAATATCACGTAATACACAAAATATACAGCCATTGCCCCAGCCGGTGGGCTGACCGGCTGCCGGTCGGCCGGCTGGGGTCTATAGTGCACGAAAATCCCATTTCACTTAAGGACCAACATTTTTCAACAATCAACTATCATTATAATTCATCAATATTCATATAAATTCTCAACTAATAGCATCCATTACCAACAATACGATTCCTATGATCACTAATCATAATCTAATTACGATTCCTAATATAGAAAACATGTAAAACACGTAAATGATATCGAGTAACCCTTCACCGTTACCTTTATGCGTCTTCACTCCGCGTCAAGGTCCTCTTCAATCAAGAAGTAGCCTTTGTCGGGATCTTGAAGGTCACCACCTACAAATAGCTAATAAAAGATGAATATTCTTCACCTTGAGAAAGACGGAAAGTTTGAAAAGCGAGAAAGACGGTAATTTTATTACCAATACGGATAGGGGAAGATAAGAGGGGAAGAAAAAGACGAACTTACGTGAATTTGAGCGAGAATTGAGCTAGTTAAGACGATTCTAAGATTGGATCAAAATAGAGGCTAGGTTTTTCTTTGGGTTTCTTAGTGATGATGTGACACCCTGAAATTTGCGGAAAGAAAAAAAATAATTTAAATACATAATGAAGGTGTCTGAAATAAAAAGGTCATTACAAAACGGAAACAATGTTATACAAAAGAAATATACAAGACGGGAGACATATCTCCCGTATAAATACGGAAATAAAAGAGTGTATAATAATATACAATCCTAAAGAACCGAATATAGGTCAAAGGTAAATACTTCGCTCGCTAGCTCGTCAATGTACCCCAAAATATGCATCACCACCTGTTCGACCGCATTAAATATAAACACGGAAGCCACAGTCAGTGGGGAGTAACTCCGAGTCCTCCAGCCACGAAATGTCGAGTTTGATGAAACATGAATAACATAAAAGCAATGTATATGGAAAATACAAAACTTAAACATATATGATATGCTTTCCATGTTATGAAACAATTAACTAACATATAACCTATCATATGAGAGCTATCATGTGAAACCGATAATAAAATATAACAAGAGGTAGGGAAGCTGGTATGCTAGCTCAGAGGTTACCCTGTAACGTGGCCATGATACACTCAAACCCTAATCAACACGTAATCATGTGAAGCAGTTAACAATCGGTAATCCAAACTCTATCAATCCTAGCCGGCTTGCATCTCCCCTTCTAGAACTCATAGAATCATACAAACATGAAAGACCAATACTTCTAGAAACGGGCATAAGTTCTTAGAACAGTCAATAGTCGACTTCTGTAACTCGAGGCTATACCACAAGGTAGGAAAAACATCCTAGTCCTAGACTGATCAGACCTAGCGACAACAGCTATTCCGTTCCCCGTCCCATGACATAACCGTACATGAGAAACTCTACTAGGCGACCCCCTAAGCAGAGATGGCTAGTACTTAATCTGGCTCCATTTCCAAAGTGGAACTAGGCAGCCATGCCCCGACTTGGATTATAAACCCACCAAGCTAGACACAAAAGCTATCAAGCTGTGAACTCCATATGCTCGTTAAAGATAGTACGGCCTATCAATGTCATGGTCCAAGATACTCATTTAGAATTAGAATGGTCAAGACGCCATATACTCATAATTCTCTATGGGTACTTAGTCAACACTACACCAACCATATAATTAAACAGTCACGGGAAAAACATCCTATCATGTGACTAATTACATATAAATCATATTCAATATCATATCGCCTCATATCTACTAAGGCTAATTCAATAATTAAATAAAACCTTACTTGAAGACAAATCCCCGACCCGAGTCCCGCGACGGGTCATCAGTCAAAACGGGGCTGACTAGATCTTAGTTTGACCAAACCCGTTTGGTCAACCCGGCTAGAAACAGAGTCTTTATCACATAGACATAAAATCAACATATTCATTACATGTTATATTATTAAAACTTCTAACATGTGAATTATTAAATTTTACTAAAACCCGTTTGACTAAAAGGATATTAAATTAAACTACGATCTCGTCTTATAATTTCTAACATGTGAGAAATAATAATTTAATGAAAAACCTTTTTTAATTAAATATTTTACTTATTAATATTTCTCGCTTGCTAATTATTACAAAACGCGATAAAAATGACGATAACTCAAAACCCGTCACAAGTCCCAAAGTGGGACCCACGGGCTGACTTTTGGGCCGAACCCAACATGGGCCTGAATGGGCCCACGGGCCTAATTGGGCTGTTTTGGTTTGACATTTTTAAAACCGTTACTTAAAATTTCCCGCATGCTTAACATATTTAAAACCCGTCAAAACAACAACAAAACAATCAAACATCGAC
>JAIUZE010048711.1:0-10117 GCA_022085475.1 Heliosperma pusillum
ATTATTGAGCACTTGTTTCATTCAAATAACTTATAAATTAGGTACGCTACCTACCCATATCGTATATGGAATGAAATCAGACTGTTTTAAATGTGTTTTAATATGGTGGGAAAAGAAATAGCATACAAAAATATTAAGATCCCAAGGTTAGTCAAATGGCTCATTTTGACTTGATAAAGACAAAACCATATCGTATAAGGTTCTGTTTCTCTATTTAACAACACCTTATCTAATAATGTGTGTTAGAGAAGTTCACTTGTGAAACCATTTCACAATACTTTTGGTGAAAATCAAAGTCAATACTTAGATATTTATAGTTACGATATAGTCGTAAGTCCTTGATCTAATGTTCTAGTGGTTAACTACTTCTCATTGAATCTCTTTGAACTTTTCAAAGATTCTTCTTAGCACCTCATTAAGTAGAATCAAACATAATATCTACTTAAATCGTCGGTAAATCAAGTGAAGTAATCATTACCATCTCTGGTTGTGTTTGTTATTGGACCACACGTATTCTTGTGTAATGGGGCCAATAATTTATTAGTTCGATTTCCTTTTCAACAAAAGAGCACGGATCATCTTGCCTTGAATACAAGATTCGCACACACCATAAGATTCAAAATCAGATGGGTTAGGGATAGTTGTTTAATACTAGCCTCTTAATGTGCTACACAATCCAGAATTAAGATTAGACATAGGTCACCAATTTTGAGCATTTTTCAATCTATATGACAAGTAATTACTAGTTTAGGTCAAGAATATAATTAACTTTGATTGATATGGGATAACCATTTACCAAGTATAGGCATAAAAAGATACAACGTTTGTTCTATTCACAAAAGTGAAACAATTGTGTCGTACACAAAAGTGGATACTATATTCTTTATTTAGAGGTTATGTACATAATAACGTTTATTAAAGTATACCTCTAAATCCAAAACTAGATTGATCACATTATAACTTTTATGTGTCTCTTTAGAAATAAAACTACAATAGTTATATTTCCCTTGTAGGTCGACATTTAATTATGGTTAGTCGTCACACGAATCATTATTATATGCATTGAATACATTGATGAAAACCCTAATGGATATCTAATACCCAAAAATTTTAGCAAAATAAATGTTGATCATATAGATATTATGGGTGAAATATTACACCCAATTTCTAACTTTTTAGAAAACTTTGGGAAGATTCTTTTCTTGTGTCCTACACTGTAAAATAGAATCGTCAAAAAATTGGGTTCGACACCTTGCTTGGGTTTTGACTTTACTATTCAAAATAGTCTTGCCTTTATCCCTTGCCCTGTGTCAAAGTCGAGCCAACCTACTCTTGAACCTCGTCTTAACAATTAAGAATATAAACTTCATTCTTAGTGCTCCCACTCACTTTCATGAATCTCTACTTAGACAAGTATATTGGAATTATTGTGAAGACTATTCTTCATTTCATTCATGGTTTTACCTTCAAAAGGATAAACTTTTCATGAAGTGATTACGGTATTTGGTTTGTTCATGATTTCAAATAAATCGATAAACCTAGTCGTCCCAACTGATTTGGCCTCTTTTGAGGTAAGCCTCGATAAGGAGCATTATGACGACATACCAAAATACAAACATTTTCTTTGGAGCAAAAATTTGATGTACCATTGTTTGTAAGAAGCCGTCACAAAATATTCAAAAACGCTTTTGACTAAGTGTGACTTATTCATTTACTCTTCATAAGAGACATTTGCAATGGTGAATATGAGGATCAAAAGATACAATTCATTTTGTCTTTAGCTACGGTGGTATATACGGAGATTGCAATCAAAATGCTACTGTATAAAATAATGGAAACCTTTTCCACGATTGAACGGATTTATAAGTTCATAGAAGAAAAATAATTGTCATTGCGCGAATAAAAATAAATATCAACGGAAAATAAACATTCATTGCTTATATATATTTTTACTTGTAAAAACAATTTTTAAACAAGTCACTCATATAATGACCCCTCACAAAATTACATAAGTGATTCCAAGACCCTTCTTTAGACAAAAATAGTCATCGCATGCTACCTTTATCTAAAAATGGTAAGTCAATACTTGACTAATTCTACACTTAGAACTCTTGGTTGCTGGATTTCAACTAAATCCATCTCCTAGTCCCAAGATAACGCTTATCTCGTTGAGTCCAATCCAATTTTGGCTTGTGATCGCATCACCCTACTTACCCGAGGTAAAAAGGGACCCACGAGCGTGGTAGGCCTAATGAACACGGGGTTCATAGGTGTTAATAATTGGTAAGGCTAAATCTCAATTTTTAAGTTATGTGAGAGGTCTTGTCAATTTTGTTATTAATTCCCTATAAGCGAACTAAGTCGGTGAATTGTGAATAACGTTGAATTGACAATAACGGTAAATAAAATGCATGTGTGACGATTTTGGCATGAGCGAAAATAAAGCAAGCAATCAAGCAACAATAAAATCCTAGTATGGCCACCTAGCTAATCAAAATTAACTAGATAGTTACAAATTCGGAAACCAACTCCTTGGTCCCTTGCCTCTTCACTTGGAACACCTTCCAAAATGGCACCGTCTCAAGGGAGTCACCGGTCTTCATAAAATAATTACAAATGTACAAATTCCTATTATACATTTATTCTATAAAATAAAATTATTAAATTATACAAACCGGCGATACGAGATCGCAATCAAATTACAACCAAACCGTTATTCCCTTACATTACGGGTAATAACGATAAAAATTAACTAGGTCATACTAGGTACAAAATTTGCATAAATTATTAAATAAATGACATTCATTCATTCAAACATAAATAACATAAATTGCTGCAAAATTCATGCCAAAATCGTCCTAAGTTCAATTCATGCTCATTGTAGCTCGATTTCTTCCGGGATTCATTGATTTTTAACCTTTAAAAATCAATATCAATGATGCGTGTATTTTATATAGACCTTTTAGGCCATATTTGCACGCATTTCCATGGTCATTTAGTAGTGTTACACTACAAATATCCCTCGAATAGTCTACTTTGGTTTGTTTTGTAATATTTGCAGATGTGAACCAGAATGACGGAAAACTAGCCATTTTGTAGCTCCTCAAGTATGCATAAGCGAGTCGGAAAGGAATCTTGGTATCTCGGAATGCGCGAAGCCGTGTTAAAGGAATGCAAGAATGGAATCCATGAGCAAAACTCTCGTTCGAGTAACCAATCCACTCGATCGATCTGTTGGATTTGGGAATTTACTCGATCGAGCACTGCTGCCACTCGATCGAGTGGTTTGGACAAAAATTTCTACTCGATCGAGTGGTTTTATATTGATGGGCTTCGTGAATTAGTGTGGACTCCTTGTAATCTATTATTGTACTGAAGGGTGAAACTACGCAACAAGAGATTTATCTCTCCTCACTCTAGACTCTAGACTCTAGACTCTAGACTTTAGACTAGACAGCAACTTTCTACCCTAGAGGGATTTTTGACGGTTATTTGGTGGATCTGAATTGGAGGACTTGCTCGGACTTTCTTCTGTTTTCCAATTCGGTATTATTGTTCTTGAATTCAATTAATTATTTCTCTATGTCTTTTCGTTCGTTATTTGTTATTGTTGTTGTTCTTCTTTCTATTATGTGTAGCTAATTCCTTTGCTAGGATTTAGGGGAACCGTGGCTTAGATAAGATGAGTTGATTAGTAGTCTCTAGATTAGGTTTGGAAGCAATCATCGCATTTAATAGCTTTTAATTGTTTGAGTCGACGCATTCAATTGATTGATTTGATACCCCCTTGACCTAGATCGAGAGATTGGAAGAGGACAGATCAGTGATGAACTTTGGGATTTTACTAATGAGGGCGAGAGCTAAGTTAGTATATCTTAGGGCGAATAGCGGACCGAGAGAACCTTTTCACTACCCACAAACCTGTTTAGATTCTACTTTGATTTCTATCCTGACCCTAGATGCCATGGGGAACCGACGATCCTAGTTCTTTTCCTTCCTGTTTTTCTCTCTTTATTTCTCTTTCCCTTTCCTTTTGTAGTGTTAGAAAATCTTTCAACCAAACCCCCCAGTTGTGTTACCGTGGCAAACTTAGCAAGTTATAGGATTCCTTCTCCCTGTGGATTCGATACCCGACTGCCTCTACTACATTTGTTGAGACCGTTAGGTTTTATCTTTGATAGGGTTGCGATAGCCGTGTCAAATTTTGGCGCCGTTGCCGGGGAGACGGTGTAATTCTGTAGCTTTCTTTAGTTTGTCTCTGGTCTCAAGGAACTTATTCCTTGAGGCTGTTCTCATATTTGAGTTAGTGTTCAGTCTTTGCAGGTATAAATCCTAAAAGAGGACCATTTGAACCTGCTGCGGCTGTGATTTCTCTGCAGGATGCCTAAAATTGCTAGTCATTCTGAGCCCAGTGCGGAGACTCTACCTAAGGGAATTACCCTCCCTCTTGCTGATGAGGGTACCTTCACAATACATCCATCCTACTACAGTTTAGTGGAGCGGAATTTATTCGGGGGTATGGTAGATGAAGACACAGCTAGGCATGTAGAGGTATTTACAGACTATTGCTCCGCCATTCCTGTAGTTGCTGGTGTTACGCAAGACAAGGTAAAGGAATTCCTTTCTCCTTTTTCCTTGACTGGCGATGCTAAGGATTGGTGGAGAGATTTAGATAGGAAGGCTGCTGGGGTTAAAGATTGGAGTTCGCTAGCTCTAGCATTCTATAGACGGTATTTTCCTCCTTTGCGAACCAACGCGCTGCGCCGCCAGATCACGAACTTTACTCAATCTACTACTGAAGATTTGAGTATAGCATGTGCCAGGTTCAAGAAGCTAGTTCGCTCAGTTCCGCATCACGGGTTCGAGCAATGGTTTTTGTGCAGTCAATTTTACAATGGGTTGCTTTTTGAACAAAGAATGGTTCTGGATGCTGCTGCACGAGGGAGATTCCAGGCTAATGTGGAGGATGATGAAGGGTGGCAACTTATGGAAAATATGGCCATCCATTCTGCTAGCTACGGTAATCCCAGAGCGGAGAGAAGGAGGGACACTGTTGTTGAAGAAGTTCATGTGGTAGAAACGGGGAATTTGGGTGAAATACACCAAGTTCAAGCTATTGAGATGGTTTGTGGTAGATGCGGTGATGAGGGACATGATCCTATTACTTGTTTAGCCGATTCAGCAAGGGTTCTTGCTTATAGGAAATTCAAGCAATGGGGTCCTTTTTCCGAGTTATACGCCGAGCTAACCGCTGCAAAATCTCAACCACCCGTGGATGAAGGCAAGGTACTCATTACCCAAGCCGAATATGAAGATCTCAAGGCCACTGTCAATGCGCAAAAGCTTGAGCAACAATCCAGTGCGGACACCCTCCGGAAACTGCTCGACAGATGCAATTCACTACTTCCAACCAAAGACCCAGTCAATGCCATAAATCTGAGAAGTGGTCCTGCTTATGACGGTCCTGTACACATTCCTGAAAGCACGCATACCGAGGTCGATGATGTCTCGGATGAATTAACTGAAGATGTGCAGAGAAGGGTTCGATCGAATGAGAATACCATTCGATCGAAGGATTTTGTCAAGAATACTGCTCGATCGAGTAGATCCATTACTCGATCGAGTGATTCAGCTGAAGAAACTCCTCGATCAAGTACTAAACATACTCGATCGAGTAGCCCGGTGTTAGAAGATCTTCGATCGAGTAACATTTTCACTCGATCGAAGGATGAAGAGGAAGGAATCACTCGATCGAGTGCACAGAAGTCTTGATCGAGTGAATGTGAGACGTTAGGCACACGAATCGAGATTATGTACGATGAAGTACTTTCCCCTGCTGAGAAGGTACCGAGTAAGGAGAAAATTGGGGACTCGTCTCCGATGGTCAGAGTCCCATACCCAGGTCGTTTGCGTGATTCAAAGACGGAGATACAGTTCAGCAAGTTTGTAGACATGGTTAAAAACATTCAGGTAACTGTGCCTTTTGCCGAGCTAATCACTCAAGTACCTCCTTACGCCAAATTTATGAAAGATATTGTTACGCGTAAGAAGGCACTTGAGAGTTTCGCTACTGTCGCCTTTATGGAAGAGTCTAGTAGCTTAATCCTGAACAAGTCTCCCCCGAAACTGAAGGATCCGGGTAGTTTCTCTATTACTTGCGTTATAGGAGATGTCGTGATAGACAAGGCACTATGTGATCTTGGAGCTAGTGTAAGTGTCATGCCTTATTCTATCTGTCGTAAGCTTAACATGGGTTGTCTTAAGACGACCAACATCACCCTGCAGATGGCCGATAGATCTGTTAGGAGACCCTTAGGTGTCGTAGAAGACGTGCCTGTTAAGGTGGGCAAGTTTTTTATTCCTGTTGACTTCATAGTTTTAGACATTGCTGAGGATACCCGTACCCAAATTATTTTGGGTCGTCCGTTTTTGTGTACAGCTGGGGCCATTATAGATGTTAAACACGGGCGTTTAACTCTAGCCGTGGGGGATGATACGGTTTCGTTCAGTTTACCTGACACTTTATCTAGACCAATGATAGAGGATGCCTGCTTTTCTGTTGATATCATTGATGAGTTCACTTATGAGTTCTGGCCGGATTCCTTGATGAAGGATCCGTTGGAATCTTTAACATTGCTAGATGAGTGTGCAGATTATTTTGATGACAATGACGGGGTGCTGAAATTGCTTGGAGATACTGCCGATGAGGAAGAATTGACTGATGCGGAGGAAGAACAGCTGGGACACTTGGGTCACGCCTTGTGTTCCGTCGAGGTAAAAGTTCCCGAGCGTAAGCCCCTTCCAACTCACCTTAAATATGCTTTTCTTGATAATACTGAGCGATTTCCAGTTATTGTTAGTTCTAAACTGAATAAGGAACAGCTAACCGCTTTGTTGGCTGTACTTAAGAGGAACAGGAAAGCGATGGGGTATTCACTGGATGACATCAAGGGCATCAGCCCTGACGTCTGTATGCACAGGATTGAGCTGGAAGAAGGTCATAAACCTTGCAGACAGGGTCAGCGGAAGCTGAACCCGAAGATGGAGGAGGTTGTGATGACCGAGGTGATGAAACTGCTCGATGCAGGTATTATTTATTCAGTTGGCCACTCTAAATGGGTAAGCCCAGTTCAGGTCGTACCCAAGAAAGGAGGTACTACAGTTGTTAAAAATGAAAAGAATGAATTAATACCTACTCGACTAGTAACCGGGTGGCCACCAAGAAAGATCATTTCCCCCTTCCTTTCATTGATCAGATGATAGAGAGGTTAGCTTCTCATGAGTTTTTCTGTTATCTGGATGGGTACTCAGGGTTCTTCCAGATCCCTATTCATCCAGATGATCAGGAAAAGACCACTTTTACTTGCCCCAAGGGTGTTTTTGCTTATCGCATAATGCCTTTTGGTTTGTGTAATGCCCCAGCTACCTTCCAGAGATGCATGATGGGGATATTTTCTGAGTATATAGAGTCTATCATGGAAGTCTTTATGGATGATTTCAGTGTCTATGGGAATGATTTTGATAAATGTTTAGCTAACCTTGACAAAGTTTTGCAGCGATGTATCGAGGTTAATCTGGTGCTGAACTGGGAAAAGTGCCATTTCATGGTCAATGAGGGAGTCGTCCTTGGGCACTTGGTTTCGAATAGGGGTATTGAGGTAGACAGAGCAAAGGTGCAAGTGATTTAGCAATTACCCCCTCCTATTAACGTGAAGGGGGTGAGGAGTTTCCTTGGTCACGCCGGTTTTTATCGCCGGTTCATCAAGGACTTCTCTAAAATCACTAAACCACTTACACAGTTGCTATTAAAAGATGCTTCTTTCGATTTTACTGATGATTGTCTTTCTGCTTTTAACACTTTGAAACAGGCTTTGGTCTCTGCACCCATTATTCAGCCTCCTGATTGGACGCTGCCGTTCGAGATTATGTGCGATGCAAGCGATTACGCACTAGGAGCGGTGCTCGGCCAGCGGAAAGACAAAGCTTTGAATGCTATTTACTATGCGAGCCGAACTCTGGATGAGGCTCAAGTGAAATATGCTACCACAGAAAAGGAGCTTTTAGCTGTAGTTTATGCGCTTGATAAATTTAGATCATATCTGTTGGGTTCTAAGGTTATTGTTTTTACAGATCATGCAGCGCTCAAACACCTTCTAAACAAGAAAGAAGCTAAACCCAGATTGCTGAGATGGATACTCCTTCTCCAGGAGTTTGATCTGGAAATCAGGGATAAGAAAGGAGCTGAGAACGTTGTAGCGGATCATCTTTCGCGTTTGACGCGACAGGAGGGGGAGGATTCTCTTCCCATTAATGATTCGTTTGCTGATGATACTTTATGCACTGTCCATTCTATAAAGTCTAACGATGGTGTTGAACCTTGGTTTGCAGATTATGCCAATCACATTGTCAGCCAGAAGCTGCCACCTGATATGTCTTACCAGCAGCGGAAGAAGTTTCTACATGATGTGCGTGATTATTTCTGGGATGATCCATACTTGTTCAAGTCATGCGCAGACGGTCTTTTCAGACGATGTGTTCCACAGTGGGAGATCAAAGTTATCCTAGAAGGCTGCCATTCTTCCCCTTGCGGAGGTCACCACGGCCCGTCGCGCACCGTGGCTAAGGTATTACAGTCTGGTTTCTATTGGCCGACTCTTTCTGCTGACAATAAAGTTTTTGTTGCTAGTTGTGATGCTTGCCAGCGGACAGGAAACATATCTAAGAGACATGAAATGCCCCAAAACGGCATTTTAGAGGTCGAGCTTTTTGATGTCTGGGGCATTGATTATCAAGGACCATTCCCGTCGAGTCTTGGTAACAGGTATATTCTAGTAGCTGTAGATTATGTGTCTAAATGGGTAGAAGCGATTGCCACTCCCAACTGTGATGCTAAGATCGTGATTAAGCTGTTTCGTAAGACCATTTTCCCTCGTTTTGGCGTCCCTTGGGTTGTCATTAGTGATAGGGGTATGCATTTTAGGGACCAGCAGCTAACGACCTTACTGTCTAAATATGGTGTCAAACATCGTAGGGGTTTGGGGTATTACCCACAGACTAGTGGGCAGGTTGAAGTCTCTAATAGGGAACTCAAGGAAATTTTAAGTAAGGTCGTGTCTAAATCGCGGAAGGATTGGAGTGCCAAACTAGAGGACACTTTATGGGCCTACAGGACCGCATTTAAGACACCTATCGGTACCTCACCGTATCGATTGGTGTACGGGAAGTCCTGTCATTTACCTGTTGAGCTAGAACATAAAGCTTGGTGGGCAGTCCGCCAACTAAATTATGATGCTAACTTGTGTGGTGAGAAACGGTTGTTGCAGCTAGATGCGTTAGAGGAATTCCGTCTGAATGCCTATGATAGCTCGCGTATTTACAAAGAAAAGACCAAACCTTGGCACGATAAGAGGATCATACCTCGCGAGTTCCAAGTCGGGCAGAAGGTGTTACTATTCAATGCCCGACTGCGTCTATTTCCTGGTAAGCTGAAATCCAGGTGGAGTGGTCCGTACACAGTAACTGCTGTTACTCAGTTTGGATCCGTTGAGATAGAAGACTCCGAGGGTCAACGGTTCAAGGTTAATGGTCATCATGTGAAACATTACTATGGAGCTGACAGTGTTGTGGGTCGCGTCGAAGTGCTATTCTTTGACGGAAACGAGGAGCTTGATGATTGAAGCTCAAGGGTCGTGCGGGACCTTATAAACCTCCGCTTATCGGGAGGCAACCCGATCTATCATCGTTTTGTTGTATCGTTTTCTTAAGTTTTTAGTAGTTTATTTCTGTTTTATTGCTCAAACAATACAATTGCGTCCTTTCTTGCTCCTCGCTGCTATGGTATTAATTGCTCTGATGCATTTGCTCGATCGATCAGTATTTCAGTCGATCGAGCATTATAATCACTCGATCGAGCACTACAGTTACTCGATCGAGTACTCCTGCGAAGAAACCCTCTCGGACGCATTGGTTTTCCAGTCGATCGAGCAAGCTCCATCTCGCTTTCACTAGATCGAGTAGCTTCCCACTCGATCGACTCCCTGGAGCACATCATTCCGGTCTGGTTTGGGGAAGTCGGTCATACACGCATTCATGTAAGTTTCCGTCTCTCTCTAGGTTG
>JAIUZE010048712.1:0-42299 GCA_022085475.1 Heliosperma pusillum
GAAAAGATAAGTAGTGAATAAGTGGGGTGGGTGTGCCGTGTAGTTATAGAGTAATTAATGAGTCGGGTTTTGAAATTGTTGTTACGGAATTGACTCGGGTTTTATAATTATATTATGGTAATTGTTTAGATATAATTAGATATTAAGTTAATTAAACCAAATATCTAGATATTAATTAGATATTATGTTATTGTAATGAAAAGAAAGAAAATATCTAGTCCTATGAGAGGAAGAGGAGCCGTGTGAAATGAGAAGAAAATGGGTCTGTTTTTAAGCGATTTGCGTAATTTAAGTTGACGGATCGATAAAGTTACAAATATCTTAGATATTCGTATTAGTTTAATCGAAAGAGTTAAAAGATCTAAAGTGAGTGGAAAAAGATGACATGGGGCGTGTGACTCATGCCAAAGTCGGGTTACGGGTTTGTTTCGGGATTTAAGTTGACTCGGGAATAGTTAAATGACGTTCGGGGTTAAACCGTAAAACCTTCTCTTTAATTCCGAATAAATTCAAAATAATTTTATTAAATTATCATAAATTCAAATAAATCTTAATAAATTAAAATAAATTAAATTTATTATTTTTCAAATATAATTTCCGTCTTTCAAATTACGGGTTGTTACAGTAGTTGCTGTAAATGCATGGCCACGCTCGGAAAGAGATCTATGGTAGATTTTGCGGTCAGACAGTTACTCTCCATATCGAGAAACCCACTCTAGATATAATCAATCGCAAGTGCGACCTGAAAGACACCTTACTTGCGTTGAGTGGGAGCTGTGATAAAGAGACAAGGGAATT
The DNA here is from genome assembly GCA_022085475.1 of Heliosperma pusillum. Taxonomy (NCBI): domain Eukaryota; kingdom Viridiplantae; phylum Streptophyta; class Magnoliopsida; order Caryophyllales; family Caryophyllaceae; genus Heliosperma; species Heliosperma pusillum. The sequence continues at coordinate 799 of JAIUZE010048712.1, forward strand.
GGTGACGCACACTTGTGTCAGACAAGTGGGAGATTGTTGGAGTAGGTGTCCTCCACAATAGTGCGCCACATAATAAATCTCATTAAGGAATATAATTGGGATATATATTGACTATATATATATGATTAGTCAGTTGATTAACGTAAATCAATAACGGTTGGCTGACTAGAGTTTGATGTTATTCTCGTATGACGGCGGTGATCAACTGATCCCTTTCGGTCACACCTATAGGATGAAACCCAAATAGTAACTAATTATTTGTATATGATACAGTTGATTAGTCCTTTACATATATTGGATATATATACGAGAGTTAATAGTTAGAAATTGAGTTAGGAACTCAAATTCGATTAAGCTTATTTTTAATTTATGCGATAATTGACTAATAAATTTAAATTTTATTTTAATATGATTAAATAAGATCAAGTTTAGTAATTAATCGTTAGTTTACTAAATTAGTTGAGGTTTTACATATATTTTGAGGTAGAGCTAATTAGTTAATTATATTTACAAGGAGTTGTAAAATAAATTAACTAAGCATTGTGGGACCCATTATATATTGATATAATGGTAAAATATCACTTAAAATGTGAAGTACATATTATCAACTTATTTGTGTCATATAATTGTTATATGATCAAATTAACACTTAATTATATAAGATAATTAAGCATATGATTAATAAGTATTTGTGGGACAAATATAAAAAATCAAAATGGACCATATAAGGCCACATGTGGCCGGTCATAGTAGTAGTATAGGTGATGATGGTTGCTTTTGTTCATGCTCACAAGTCACATGTGATTATGACATGAATAGTATACCTAAAATTATTTCACTCAACACTACACTCCACCACTTTGCATGTGAATTAAAATAAGCAAAATAAGAGCCTTGTGCGGCCTATACGGACCGGCCATATTGTCTATAAAAGGGCAATATGGTTGTCCATTTTGTGTTGTTCATTCTTGCTTATTTGCTTTGTCTCACTAAAATCCTCTCATCTTTCTAAAACTCTCATACACTAATATTCACTAAGTATTACTATAGTAGTAGTATAATCTAATATTAGTGTAACTTTTCTTATTATCTAGTTAGTAATAAGTCAAGTTTATTTGGGTTAATCTTAGGTGCAATTTAAAGGAGATCTTCTAGTTTGGAGGTTTTTGGAGGATCATCTATATTATAGCTCAAGAACAACAAGAAGGAGTTCTTGTTGTGCCCATAACATTTTCATTTCAATGTGAGGAAATTTCTTCTTTTATATAAATGTCTTTATATTTGCATGCATGTTACATAGATCATTAAACACTAAATTAACAAGTAATTTAGTAACTAATTAGAGGAGTCTAATTAAGGTCTATGGACTTTCACAAACCATACAAACTATTATATGTAAAGACAAGTGGAAAAGAAATGAGAAAAAGGACACAAGGGTCCCAGCCGGTCAGGTGGACCGACTGCCGGGTGCCTGGCTGGCACCACGACAACAATAACCAACCATGACAACTTACAGGGACTCCCAGCCGGTAGGTGTGACCGGCAGCCGGCTACCCGGCTGGGTGATGTAGGACATAGTGGTGTGGTAAGAGTATCGATCTCATGGACGGTTAGTGTCTAGAAATGATCAAATAGTCTACTAAGTCTCTTGAAAAGTCACAATGTAAATTGGGTTTGGATTTGTTGACTAAACTAAATAACAGTAATTAAAAGCAAGCAAAAGCAACAAATTGAATCTAAAACGAGAAAGATTGGATTATTATCAAAAGAGGGAAAACTAGGGTGAGTGGGTTCATATGGGTAGTAAAGTCGAGTGAAAAAGCCGGGTTTAATAGTTGAAAAGTCGTCTAACCTAGGAAAGTGAATTGAGGCTTTCGTTCTTACAATTCCTCCTCAAACCGACTCTAACTAGCTATCGCGTCACTAGATACGGTTTGCCAAACTAGCGGTTCTACGAAAAACCACGACTTTCGTTCTTATGGTATTCGAAACAAGCGAGAGAATCATGCAAACTCAAGTAGGCCTTTCATCAAACATGTTATAAGCATAGCATGGAAACAAGACAATAATCAACTATTAACCCCAACAAGAACACATTAGCTCATACTAGAACCTATAATCCCCCACATAACCCTAGCAAGATTTCTACTCACTCATATTCAAAGGAAATTCAATATTAACTAAGGATTGCAAAATGAAATCAACAACAATAAACATTTTCTAATTAACAATGAGTAGATAACAAGAATTGAAATAAAAACTTAATTAAAGACAAGATTAAGTAAAGAAATTGTACCAACTTAGAAAAAGGTGAGAACTTTGATATAATAACCAAGATTTCGTCACAAATCTTTGAATACAAACCAAGTTCCAACACTAAACCAAGTCGAAATCACTAATTAACCAACTAATTAGCCTAATTATGGAAGATTAATAGAAGATTAAATACTAATTCTATGAGAGTTTCAGATCTAGGGTTTCGTGCCCTTTAATTACATAAGAGGGTCTATTTATAGGTTTACAAAATAGAGGAAAGATGGGCTTCGAAAGACTTCATGGACTGGTAAAGTCACGACCGTGAAATGGGTTTCACGGTCGTGAAACATGTTTCACGACCGTGAAACAAGTCACAGTCGTGAAATTGTGAACTAAACAAGGCAGGAAATTCCCATGATCAAGTCACGACCGTGAAATGGGTTTCACGACCGTGACTTCATGATAGGCTATCGCACACCTATGCAAAGATAAATACCCTAGACACAAATGAATGTAGTAATAGGGGTCGAACACAAGGAGACGGGAGTTGCTATAAAATTTGTTATGGAGTGAATTCTATCAAAGTCGGTTATCGGTTGGTTTGGTTGGGTTTATGAAACAACAATACTAATAAAGGAAGAGTCTAGGGAGGTCGGGTCACACATGCAAAATATGTAAAAGCTCAAGTCAAACTAGGAAATTGATAATAACGATAATTGCTTAGGCTAAAGACAACCACCTCTCGATATTAGTGTCAACCATAAATCGGGTCCTAACGAACTCTCGCTATGGCTAGGTCGATATACTAAAACATGCTTAGTCTAATTCAATTATGTGCCTCTCGACTTATAGAAAGAATTAACGAATTTAATCAAGGATTGTGATCAATAATCAAAGACTAACAATAGAATGCAAGCATGTGATAGAAACAATTATTTGATATCATAACATCTCATTTCAACAATTGCAAATATTATTTATGCATGCCTTCCCTAATTCCCTAGACAAACTAACTACTCTTGCATAATGATAACTAATCTAATGACAAATGATAAGTAAACATGATAACTAACTAATAATGGAAATGACAAAGGAAATAACAAAACAATACAAGAAATAGAATTACCTCAACAAAGGAAATAAAACTTGGAATTGAAGAACACAATGGAACCAAATAACTTGAAAATGAACTTGTAATATAAATTGAAATACTTAAAGGAATTATTTGTAATAACTAATGAAAACTAAACTATTCTAAACCTAATCTAATGACTAATGATATTATGTAAAAGAGTGTTTTTAGAGTGTAGAATGATGTACAAGATATTAAAAAAGATATGAAAAAGGATGAAAAAGAATGCCTCTTAGTGTCGAGGTCCCTCTCCTTTATATAAGGAGAGGGACTTGAAACGTATGCATTCACAGAGGCCAAACCCCGATCGGGGAATGGAAACCCCGATCGGGGTTTCATCAACCCGGCTATATTTGCTTAATTGCTCCATTTAATGCTTAAGGAATCCTAAGCTATGCCTTTAAGGACCTTAATTCTCCGGTTAATTGCATAGTTTTGGGATTCCTTGAGCATCCAAAGGAGCATCCTATGTTGAGTTGTGGACTCCTTGCATTGGGCTTCATTTTTGGTTTCTCATTTGCATTTCAATCCATTTCACAAATCTTCATGTTTGGCTTGTCATTCTCCATTCTAACCTTCCATGGTCCATTTTGCTTCCATTAGCTTGTTGGACTTTGGTGCTTGCTATTGTGTTAGGAAAAAGCCTCTAAATGCTTAGATTCCTACAAAATGTAACAAACACAAGCAATACACCTAGAACACGTAATTAGCTCACAAATATACTAAACAAAGTCTAATAATCAAAATAAACCGAGCTAAACCGAGCTAAACTAGGGAGTTAAACTATATATAAAATGGACTTATCACTTCACTTTCACGACCGTGAAATGAGTTTCACGGTCGTGAGCTGAAATGCTCGAGAATTTGTTTTCTTGGAAAGGCATCTCACGACCGTGAAATGCCTTTCACGCCGTGAAATGCTTCTTGTCCCTCTTCCTTCGCTTAACTTTGTTACTTCCACCCGATTTCGCTTGCCTTGACTCGGGAGGGCTTTGGCGCATCGAGTAGGGCCCCCAAGGGTATGTGGGCCCCCCAAGGTATGCCGTGGGTCCTCCGAGTGATTCACCTTCTTCTTTGTCGATCGAAACTAGGTAGAAGTAGCCTCAAATGACGGTTTACCTACAAAAACATGATAAAAGCGAGAAATATGCTAGAAGAAGGTAAAACACGTAGAAACGCTCTTAGGGAGCGTTAAAGGCAAGCAAAATGAGACAAAAAGGGGTGAAAATGTAGGGTGAAATGACACTATATCACTGGGGGTCACAGGTCAATCTGAAAAAGTGAAGAAAAGGGAAAGAGGAAGAGTCCCAGCCGGTGGGACCGGCTGCCGGGTGGCCGACTGGGCCACACAGTCTAACAAAATATCAACCAAAACTTACAGGGGTGCCCAGCCGGTTGGGGGGACCGACGGCCGGTCGGGCCGGCTGGGACTTACGCTTCACCAAAATCACCAAATTTGTCCAATATAACTAGAGGGGCTCCTAGCCGGTTGGGGTGACCGGCGGCTGGTCGGCCGGCTGAGACAATATGCCCGAAAAACAACATTCAACAACAACAATTACTCCAAAACCTTTGATACCCATTTAATCCAAACAACATTTATCATCAACAAACCACATTCAATGCATCCTAATCATTACCAATCGTTGGATAAGATCAGTTAAGGCAAACAAATGCACATTTATTGCTCAACTCAAGTTCAAACATGATAAGTAGTCATAATTAACAACATAAATGTAACTTAGTATAAGATTAGTGAAAGATAAGCATATGAGATGAATTTACACATATGAATGAACAACTAACACATATTCATATGAAATTAAGGCAAAGAATTCATCTTTCACTAAATAAAACTACAATTAACATTTAAAACACATATTGATATCGAGTAACCCTTTACCGTTACCTTTTTGCGTCTTCACTCGTCTTCTAGCTCTTCCTTCACTAAGTAGTAGTCCTTGTCGGGATCTTGAAAGTCTCCTCCTACAAAATTTCGACATAAAAGATGAACAATTTCATCTTGGAAAAAGATGAAGAAATGAAAGTGAGCAAGATAAAACTTTTATTACCTTACTAGAAAAAGAAGAAGAAAAGAAGAAGAACTAGCCAAGAATTAATGAATTTGAGTAAGAATTGAGTGAAATATGGTAGGATTTGTGTGGAAAGGTTTTAGAGTTCAACAATGGAGATGGAGGTTAGGGTTTTATGTTTTTGAGAGGATGAAGATGATGAATAGTATGCTGAAAGTTTGAGTGGAAAAATGTGAGTATGGGTTAGTCTTTTGGGTGGGTTGAAGAGATTCATAGGCCCAAAATTGCAACGTAAGGCCTACCCACACGAAATTTCGAGTAGAGTCCGATTATGGACTCAGATTTGCTAGATTAGACACAGAAAGCTAAGTTCTAATCTAAATATCTAAAGGGTTTTTTTGTCAGATATCACCTAATATTTAGGCCTTTTGTAAATATGGTACCTAATGTTTATTTTTTTTGCCCCAAAACACCTAACATTTATCTATTTTTGTCTTATGGCACCAAATTGACATTTCCGTCAAAAAAAGTCAAACTTCCGTCTCGACTTAACGGAAAATGGTTATATGAATTGTTCACTTGTTAATAACTCATCCTCTTCACTCTCTTACTCAGTTTTGGAACTTTATCAATTTCTGACCTTCATCATTAGTTGATATTAATAAATTACAAACTTTTTCTTCTTTATAGTTGCATGATTAATATGGTATTACTATCTCTCTTTAATATTATTTATTAAAACCCCAATTTTTTAATCCAATGTGTTATCTTTTTCATTAATTTTGTAAAATCCCTAATATTTAAGTTATATATTTGGTCTTATTAATCCTAATTTAATAATTACTCTTGCAACAATTTTGTAATCCTGATTAAAATGAAATTTTGGTACTAAATTTATTGTTTATGTATTGCGCTTTTTGTTTTTAATCATTTTATTATCAATTTTGTAATAGGATGAGTTCATTCAACCACAAAGAAGAGGTAAAGAGACTATATGATAATGTAATTAAGGTTATTGTGGAGGGAAAATAGAGAAGGGGTTAGCAATATCAATGTTGGATGAACTTCTATGCATTTTCCGTTAAGTCAAGACGGTAGTTTGACTTTTTTTGACGGAAATGCCAATTTGGTGCCATAAGACAAAAAAAAGGTGAAAGTTAGGTGTTTTTGGTATAAAGAAAAACATTAGGTATCAGATTTACAAAATGCCTAAAAGTTAGGTGTTATGTGATAAAAAACCCAAATCTAAAATTAAGCTAACCAATATTATTATAATATCATTAAATTATGACGGTTAAGATTACGGATATTGTGACACGAAGGTTTGATTTCATTTCATTTCATTTGATTCCGCCGTGTTAAACCAATACTCGTAAATAAATTCGAGCTTGCAGGGTGTATCTCCGTGTCTCCGTGAGGCCGTGAGTGTGAAATTTGTTTTTGTGTCCCCTGAATTTGTCAAACCATTCCTTCCTATCAAAATCAAAATCAATAAATCGAGCTAAATAACCCTCAGACCGTCCTCCATTTCTTCTTATCCTGAAACAAACAAACCCACAATTAACATCATCTCCTTCATTCAAACCTCCATTGACGGATCTTCAACCAATAACAATATTAATAGACAATATAAATTAAAAAATGTCGTGGTTGCGTACGGCGGTTAATAAGGCGGTAGAAGTCGGTAACAAGAACAATATCACTCGTACCGTCAAAAATTACGCCGATTCTGTCGTTCTTCAAGCTGGTCAAGCCGTTGCCGAAGGCGCTAAGCTTCTCCAAGATCGCATTGTTAGTCTCCTTTTTTGTTTTCTTTTTAAAACTTCATTTGATTTCATAATATTTGTAGCTGCTTTAGTATACTTCATCAATTTAATCGTAATTTTCCTGTTATTATTGTTAATTATGACGACTTAGTTGTTTGCTGTGAATATTTAATGTGCTAATGGTTCTAATTGTTTTTCAATGACTTTCTTGGTTCTAATTGTCGATTGATGCCTAATATTATTGGTAATTTGTTGTGTTAACTGTTAAATGCGAAAGCGAGGCGTTTTTCTTCCTGTATGAGTACCATTTTTTGGTGTTAAGTATTTAGGAATAGTGTCGGCTTCTGGGTTGATATATATAGAAATGCATGTGATTTGTGCATAGCTTAGTTGTGCTCCATAATGATGTACTTTAGGGTATTTTGAGTAAGTAGCTTGATGAAAGCATGTTAATAGTGGCTCTATATTGTGAATAAGAGAGCAATAAGATGTATCTAGAGTTAGATCGTGTTCGCTTCTCCTGTCATCTTGTCTATGACTACGTGGATAAGATTGGATTAGGCTTGCTAAACCCTCTCATTTACACTCCCATTCTCGCTCATTTAACAGGGGGAATGGAATGGGCCACCCCACACAATTTTCATAGCTCACTATAATCATCTTTCGCCACATGCCCGAGAGAAAAAGGATTGTAGCTGTGATTTGAATTATAAATTTTGGATACAAAAACATACAAGCGTATACATTGTACCCCATTTGTCAAAGATTGGATCAGATGCTTTGTACTTGCAATAGAGTATAATGCTTCTGTTGCAACAGATGTCCTCCTTTCATTAATGAAACGTATGCTTTCTCCTCTTACCACTAAGGTTAGAAAATCACTTGTTGAAGTGCTGCGCTGGAACATAAAGAATTTAATGCCTCATTTTCTGTCCATTGCTTTTTCTTTATTGTGAGGCCGTAGGTTTGATTTTTTTTTTTCTTTCAAATTCATAAACCATCTGTATTCTTCTAAGTTGCTGAGGCGGAGGGTTGATGGTTAGGGTTAGTTTTGGATTTGAGTTGATGACTGAAAGTTTCATGGTTGATATTATTAAATTTCATTCTATATTTAGAATTTCTGTTGGCTCTTCCGTGTATTTATTAATTTGTATCTGAATAATTTAATTGCCATCGCAACATCTCAGTGCCTTAACAAGCTTCCAGTTGTGACTAGTTAGGACTTAGGAGAGTTGAATATACACAACCTCGCACCTATGATGAACCCACAGAGGGACCCATATTGTAAATTCCGCCACGAATTGCATCGACTCAATGAGTGCTAATCCACAAGACCAGAAGCATAGACACTTAGTGAGTCTATGATCCATCATCCATAGACAATTCGCATATGAATGAGTGTATTGGAATGTATAACCTTTCAGTTTTCTGATAGTGATTGAAATTTATAAAGCTTGTGTAGCATCTTTCCTTTACATAATAGCTATTAATGTTCCCAAATTTTTGTTGGAAGCTTCTTAGATTCGGAATTTAAAAAAGCAACGCGTAAATGCAGGTCCCTCGGAATCATAAAAGCTTTAAGCATGCTGTCAAGAGATTGGAAGAAGCATCTGTCAGTTGCAGAGGGCCTGAAAGGGTTCAGCTTTTAAGAAGATGGTTCAATCTGCTTAAAGAAATTGAGAGAATATCTGGAAACACAAGTGAGGAACATGTAATGACTCTTGAGCAACATCTTGACTCTGATGAGGTCAAGGAGAACACAAGGAAGCCATCTTTAGAAGTAATACTTCTCAGAACCTGTTTTTACTTTGAATACCATAATCTCTTGTTTTATGTAAGCTTACTGTAGGTTAGCCCGGTGATGGCGTGGTATTGATATAAAACTCAACACTCATTGAAGAGTCCCACATGTGATTTTGTGTTTCTTTTACACTGTCTAGCTTAGATTTCAAAGTAACCCGTTTTTCATGTGGTTTGCTGATTCATTCTCTTTCCCCATACTTGTGTATACAGTACAATTTTTTGATTCCTCTATGTCAGTGAATGAGGCTCATCTGATTTTTTTTGTAAACCTTGCTAAAAAAGTCAAATGGAGCGTATTCAATGAAATGGATGGATTATTAGTATTGCCTTTCATGGCCTCTTAAGAAAGGGTGTTGAAGAAGGAACTTTTGTCATAATAGAAGAATCGAACCTTGTAGAAGCTCCAGGGTCGTGTAACTGGGCAAACCTAGCTTGATAATGTTTCTATAACACTTGTTTATAAATCTAGCTGTTTGATGACAGAACAGTTTAGCACAAGTTTTTCACTCGTTAGTTTTGCATTTTTGGGGCTTTTTTCTTCCATATATAATATTTTCACGTGAATAAGCCAAACCAGTTTGTTTAAGGACACTATCAGACACATTGGAACTGTAGTTTGATTTATTTAGTAGAAAGTAATATTCCCGTAGTTCACTAGTGAACATACACGGTTTAGCTTGGAAGAGTTGGTGGGGTTAATGTGGAACTAATGGTCTCAAATATTTCAACCTGGAAAAAGGAAGAGACGATAACTTGGGGAGGGGAGAAGTATGTTATTTATTAAGTAGCAAACCGATTGAAGCAACGAGCCCAAGTGTTCAACTTAATCGGACACTTTTCTTGTTCATAACACTGTAGGGAGTATATTATTTTAGAAAAGAGAATAAACTCCTTGCTCGCCTTATTTCATGAAGTAGCAAACTGCTTCCTATTTTTTATTTTAGGGTTACTTGGAAACTTCATATGTTATTGCAATGGGAAGCCTGCGTATATCCAACCATCCTTACTCCTTGTACTCCGCTTGGGGAGAGAGCCTCTTTGCAGCCTTGGCCTCATGATGATGAAAGCTATTCTAGAATAGCTAGAACTATGTTTTGATCCTCACTGGAATGGAATGTATTGGACTATGAATATCGGACCTTAGAAATTCGCCTCATCAAATAAGTCGGTTGTTGGGTGTGATTGTGAACTCTGGGTTATGGGTGTGAACTCTTAGGTCACGGTGCTTCATTTGTCTCCTTGACAATGACCGTATTTTCAATTATTAGTTTCTTTTTGCTGCGGTTCTTAACTTTGTAATTCATTTCTTCTGCATCATTGTCATTTTACGCTGCCCTGGTTATGTTGTGCAGCTGTTCATGGCTCTGCACTAAGTATTTTTAGTTTCTCATGTCACTAAAGGGTTGGTGCTTCTTGCATTTTGAAGTAGCAGTCTGTCCATGCAATTCACGAGTTGATGGTCCTATAGGTGACTGGAAATAACCTCTATATTATTTTCTAAACTTGGGTAAGGCTTCGTATATATAACTCCCCTCGCCTTGCCATAGGCAGGAGTCTCTGAGTCATTAGGTAATATTGTTATTGTTGTATTATCTAATGTTTCTTAAGTCATGTTTAGGATATTATGTTTAGTGGTCCTTTTCCATATCAAACTCTTAGTGTTTATTTATGTTCCTTATTTGTATCCTTGGGTAGGTACTGTTCTATGATTCAGATGACCAGAGTGAGCCAATGAATTTTCGGGATGTTTTTCTTCACAGTCAAGCTCTTGAGGGAATAACCTTGTCAATGGTATGTCTATAAATATTTTGTAGCATGAGTGCTTGATTGTTATACTTTTCTCTTTGGGATTATTAGTGGCTTATTATTATCCCACATCTGTTTACAATAACCTGCTACCATGTGTTTCTGTCTCGATCATGAAAACCATATATTTACATCGTTTCAGGATTTTACTTAAAGTGTGGTAAATACTAGATACTTCTTTATTAACAAAGACAGACGGGCAACACTTGACATACACTCCAGGCATTGAGCCTGTGAGTTTACAATAATTAGTATTTGAGATCATTTTTGACAAACATAGGGAGGGTTTGGTTGCAGGGTTGCCAAAGAGGAGATGAAGAGTCTGCCTTATGCTATATGTTTGTGTTTTCGTGAGCATAAATGGACGAACAGGTGTTAGGGTATGTATTTGATCACATCAGTCCCGAGGCTTCTGTTTTTGACACTAACACGGGGCTTTGAGACAGTGCAAGATATAAGATAGATAGATGTAATTTTACACTGTGTCCTTACGGTTGAGTCCAAATATCCACAAGCCAAATAGGCAATATTAGATAAAGTAGATACTATGTTACTCATTTCTTCTATTTTATCTATGTGTAAGTGCTGGGAACTCTGATACTCAGACACGACTCTTCATTTAAAGCAGAACTTAGAAAAATTTAGTGCAATAGGTGGGTCTAGCTCACGAACACATGTCTGTGTCCGTTACATGTAGTCGAATATGGCCCTTGGATATTTAGGGAAGAACAAAGTTGTTGCTCTAATTTGGTAGATATACTAGAGTAGGAGTCCTCCAAAGATCAATGGCCAAACCAGCTTCAAAGGCATTGATCAACAGTCCAAGGAGAAAACATGTAGAATTGCATCAAACAAAGCGAGTTAAATTGGGCTATTTCATAGAACAAATGTTTTTTTATCGTTCTCTCAAGTCTCAACCCAATTAATGGTCATATATGTTGCCTGGCTCGGCTTCATGTGCGTAGACAACATGGCAACGATACTTTTTTAGGCGGTAGACATGGCTATTTTTGGATTAGCTATCATAACTTCAAAATGTCGAATGTTTGTAGCCATATTCAAATGTTGAGTTCCCAATACAAGTGCTATAGGAAAGACGAAGAGTATGTGCAACGTAAATCTCATACATGTTTTGACCATCATATAAACTTTGTTGCCAGTTTCCTTCTACAAGTCAGGTAGTTTGCTTTTGTATGGTTCACGTCACTTGATGAGTTAACATGCTAAAATTTGAAAGGTTTGTAATATCAGTATAGATATCTACATAATTTTGTACTCTTTCCATCTCATTTTAACTTTCTTTTTGGGATGTTTTATCCCTGCTGTAGACAAGGATGTCATCAAAATAGACCACAATAAATTTCCCCAAACATGGCCTCAGCACTTCAGCCATCAGTCTCATGAATATACTTGGTGCATTTGATAATCCAAATGGCATCACAACTCCTTATACAGCCCATGTTTTGTTTTGAAAGCAGTATTCCACTCATCTTCTTCTCCGATTCTCACTTGGTGGTAACCCTGCCTGAGATCAATTTTAGAAAAAAGAACATGGGGGATTATGAATTGTGATGGAGGGAATAGTAGTTACTTAAGTAGAGGCAATATTGAATGTTTGCTTTTTTTTTTCCTTGCTAAATTTAACAAAGGGACAATTAGTTTGGGATAATCCAGAGGGAAAAGAGGACTATATAAATGGGATTGAGGGAGTATAACAGATAAGAGTAGGAGGATCGACCTGGGAAGGAGGGAGGACTTCTATTAACCCTCAAACTTATTTTGAACACAAGAATTCAGATAATTCAGTTATGTGAAGTTATATTTCGATGGATTGCCAGAATGCTCTTTCTGTTCACTTCTTGCTAGAGTTTCATCAAGGCAGTGAACTTCAGCCATAAAAAGCTCAAACACTATATAATCTATTGATGTCGGCCTGGGAAGGAGGGATGACTGCTGTTAACCCTCAAAATTATTTTAAACATGAGAATTTAGATAATTCAATGATGTGAAGTGATATTCCAATGGATTGCCAGAATGCTCTTTCTGTTTGCTACTTGCTAGAGTCAAGGTAATGAACTTCAGCTGTAAAAGCTCAAACACAATAAATTAGCTCAAAGTTGCTTATGAGGTACTCATTTGAAAATGTAAAATTAGTTGAGACTTCAGATATAGTTGTTACCACTTTTTCTATTAATATTTCATCAGATATGAGACTTTCAGATAGTTCTATAAACGTTTTATACTAAAGTGATTGCTACTAGACTTTGCTTTAATTCTTATACATGTAACTAGTTTCTGACAAGAAATTAACAAAGAGAATAATTTTTCTCTATTATCCAGATCCTCGAGGCACCAAGTGAGGAAGAGGTCTCTCTACTATTTGAGATGTTTGGGTGAGTATCTCATTGTAGCAGCAGTTTAAACCTACTACTTTCTTGTGAAGGAAACAGTACCTTTCGATTGTGATAATGGTTTGAAATACTGTACTTCTTTTCCCTATTAAACAATCTGTTATTTGAAGTTATGGTAGACCAAACTACCGTTTACGTTTCATGTTGCTTTGTACTATTTCTTGATGGAAATTTGAATTTGGTAAAAGTCATTAGGACGAATAGGTTATTCATTTGATTTGTCTAATAGTAAGGTAGTCTTTAGGTATTTAAGTGCCAAACCTAGTTCATCCTTATTTCTAATTTGTGTTAACAGCTGGAACATGAGGTGAGTTACTCATCTCTGCACATGGGGTGAGTTACTCGTCTCTGTATTCCTCATCCTCATATTAAAATTCGTTGATAATTTCCCTTGAAATAGATCTGGCCCTGAAAGTTTAGTTATGGCAAAATTCACAAATACTGTGGTGTTTTACACAAGAAGGTTGAGTAAAGCAGATATTTTCATGCAGGCTTTGTCTGACTGGTGGAAAAGAAGTCCATCATGCTCTAGTAAGTAGTATTCAGGATTTAGCACAAGTTTTTTCGAGCTATGAAGATGAAGTGCTGGTAAAGTGCATTAACTCTTTTGTTTATAGATTTTATTATTTCTACCTCTGTAGTAGTTTCCCCTATTTCTTTTGTGTCTTTCTTGTATATCCATCCGTTATTATTGGAGCAAAATATTCAATGTTATTTTGGATATATGAACTTTATCAAAATGGCTCTTAAATCCAGATGTACATCTTTTTCATTCAAGTAAATGAAAGTTGTTCATTTTCAGTGAAGAGTTGATTGTAAACATCCTTCATTGTCGTAGGGGAAGACTGTGTATTGTGTGTTATGCTACTTCGACCCTTCACTTTTAGCCATCTTGGGCCTACTCATGTCAGACACAATACTCAAGGATATGGTATGAAATCCATACCCCGCCTTTACCAACCCGACACTTTTCCTAGAAGAGCAAAAAAAAAGGACATCTGCATGTAAAAAAAAACTTACTTACATTGAGTCCAATACCTATAAATGTACCCGTATTAGACATTGACCTGGGTTTGACAGTTTGTGCCACTCTCCTTACTGCGCTTTGAGTGGGAGCTTCTTTGGATGGACCAGTGATGATGATGATGATGTTTGTTTCTGATATTTTATCTCCCAATTATCTGCGAGCTCCGTGTTCTCGATGACTATACTTTGAATTTAAATGAAAAATAATTCTCTTTGTTTTCTACTTTGCAGGTAAAACGGGAAGAACTGCTTCAGTTTGCTCAAGGTGCTATCTCAGGATTGAAAATAAGTGCCGAGTTGTTGAGGTTGTGCAATTCATGGTGCATTTCTTGTTTAATCCCCTGATTGTTAGGTTGTTCGTGTTCTTTTTTTCATTGTGTTTTGCGTGTGGGTGGGTGTGACAGGGAGGGGGAGGGGGGGGGGGGGGATTGGTTCGTAGAGTGGTATGGGGTTGGTAATCAAACTAGGGTGGTCTTTGTTGGGGAACTTGCTTCATGATACGAGGTCTTTGGTTCATTTCTTGAATGAATTAACCCCCTTACCTGCTCTCTGGTTCATTTCCGAAAAATATTTTGTTTGCCATGGCAGACTTTTGTATAAGCTTGACAACCTAAGGATCTCTGTAGATTTCTCATGATTACTTTAATCTGCTATCAGCCAAGTATTGTGAGGTTGATTAATCATTTGTATTGTTAGAAGCGTATGCGTAAGATTTTTTGTCATAGTGCTCCTCTGTGGTCTAATTAGTGTTGGGCGGTAAAACAGTGTGATGTAGACAAGATGAATGTGGCCGAGATGCCTATGCTACGATGGATGTGGTCACGCAAAGGATTGATTAAGAATGGTGTGGTTAGGGAGAAAGTAGAAGTTGTGCCTATTGAATATATGGTAGGAATTGGTTAAGGTGGTTTGGGAAAGGAAAGTGTATTTTGTGATCAGGGAGAAAGTAAGAGTTGCGCCTGTTTTTCTATGGTCTAACAAAGTGCACTATTTATCATTCCTTTTCCCATTATTTCATGTGTCATTGACAATAAGGTTTAGATTATATCTCATGTCAGCAGGCCTCAAATCAGTTAGGAAAAAGGATTGTTTTTGTAGTTGTATTATGTACATATTCTCCATCGGGTAATTAATAAGATAATCACAATATAGTATGCAAATCTTTTTTTTTTGATCTGGTTTGTTGATATTCGTATCTCATATCTCATGAAGCTATTGGTGTAAAGTTATAGATGAATTATGCCATAAACTTCAACATCCTCGTGATAAAAGCCATCTTTTGAGATGTAAATAAATAAACATGATTTTCATTGATAAAGCCTCTAAATATGCTTTATGTATATATTTGTAAATTTTTTTTATACATTATTACATATTGGACGGATTCTTTTTAGTCACTGGCCACACACAAAATATGGCTTAGGACTTTCTCTTGGGGGGAGGGGAGCTTTTTTTACATTCACTATTTTTTCCATAGTGCTTTCATGAAGGTACACTGGCTTATGATTGCATCTTTTAAAGGGACACTAGTTCATAACAATTTGGTAGCATGTGCTTGGTTTCATTTTTGCGTTGATGAATGCAGAGTAGATAATAAAGCTTCAAGTCTTAAAAAGAAACTTGATGATATAAGAATTTCGCTGGGGCACTCGGGTGATAGTTCTGAGAAGTCAGAAATTGAATACAAAGATGAGACAATAGAGGTATGGCTTCTCAGTTCTCACTTGTCCGTACATTATACTGTGTGTCAATGATGCAGCGCCTTATGTTCACATTGGTAACTTCTAAGAGGCAATATATCCTTAGACTAATCCAAAACAAACACGTTTATGTGTGAAGTCCTTGGCACATCAAGAAGTTACAAAAGAAAAGTACATTTTGCTGGTATAAAAACTATGAGTATTACTTTCAGATTATCAACCCTTAGCAGCAGTGATGTGAGCTTTAGAAATCTCAATCACTCGGCTTAATAATGAGTATTACTATCTTCGTGGTATCCGTTCAATACACTTCCTTATCAGTTCCCAATAAAATTTAGTAGAGTATATTTATGCTATCGTTACGTCATGGAAGTAATGAGTTGAGCTTGTAATTGAAGATAGAACGGAAGCAAAATGTAATGGTCTTTTAGCCTAACTACTTGGTTGAAAATTACAAATTAAGGTTAAGTTAGGCGTATGTATTCCTTCTTAGTTACCCAAGTTTTCCTCATACTGTAAGCATACTTTGCTTTTGTTACGGACTTCTGATGCTGCCACTCTTGAACTTTGAGATACAAGGTTATTTGTTTCCTATGAAACACATTGGTCAAAATACATCATAAAATTAATAAAAAAACATTTCCGCAATGCTTCGAGGCTCCCGCAAATAGCAAGCTAAGTGCGGGAGGGTGGTCGGATGTATGCAGTCTTACCTTTGTGCTAGGAACACAAAGAGGTTGTTTCCGCATCAAGACGGCATTGAATGACTGATACTTCACAATGAAAAGAAGTGCCACCAGTTTAGTTAGAGTAAGATTATTGGTGAGTCTTGAGACAAGACTTACTCAAGTCTCCCAAAAATCTACCATAGTCTTGACAGTCTTAATTTGAGTCTTGAAAATCCAAGACTCAACTTAAGACTCTACATTAGTCTTGACCCCTCTTTCAATGGAATTTATCCATTGAGTGGATCACATTTGTTCTATTTTTTTTGTTTTTTTTAAACCCCACATTTTCTCAAATGAAGTGAAAAAGTAGAGTCTGATAATGTATAGACTCTGAGGTGAGTCTTAACAATAAAGAAATAATAAAAATTAGTGGAAAGCCGATGTGGTAGAGTCTTAAGAGTAAGGGAGAGTCTTGCCAATAATCATACTCTTAGCCATTTTTGCTCTATTCCATCATAACCCAGAACCAAAAAATAACTATTACTTTCAGAACTGGTATATATAATGTCATATAGCTTTGTTCCAAAATTTTGCATAATGACATATTTTGCACAGGTTTGCTTGTCACTGGTGTCTATTGATGCATTTAGTACTCCTGTTTTCTTGTTTAGTTTTTGAGATAGTTCAAAGCTATAGTTGATCACAGTTTTACATGTATGATTAATATAGGGCTTAAAGCAAGCACTTGCAGAAATTCGTATCTGTTCTACACTGGAAGGATTGCTACTGAAGAAACAGTCACTATACAGTGGGGATACACCTGACGTTCATGCTCAAAAGGTATGCAGTTATATTTATCATTTATAGCCTTGCTTGTTTGAGTTGCAGGTTCTTTGGATCCAGTATAAAAGATGATATTTTCTGTTATTTTTTTTCCATTTATTATGCTATATAGATCTAAATAACTTGATGGTGAAGTTCCAAATGTATCTTTGTTTCTCGTTTCAAATTTATCTTTCTGTTATCTCGTTCCAAATTTATATTAATCAAAAACATTCTTGAGACTCTGTGACTCTGAGTGATTTCTATACGTCAGCTAGGTGGTTAGCCATGATTCATAGTGATCAGTAACGCAACTGAAGTATTTAAAATGTAGTAGTATTATTTGGAGTAATATATACAGTACTAGCAATTTTTCTAAGAATAGAAACGTCAAATTTTCTTTAATATGACCTTATGACAGGGCAAGGGGATGACCAATGTAACTGAGTAAATGACAGTTTTATAGTCCATTTCTTATTTTATCTTCTCTTTGAATTTTTTAGTATTATATTGTTGAGCTTTCATCTTTTTTTCCTTCTCATTTGGATCTCTTCTTTTAAGAAGACGATTCACGTTGGCCGACCTCAAATTACTTTTTCAATTCATTTACTCCCTCCAATCTAGGCCAAAGGTTACATTTCCCTTATCTGGACGATCCTGGCCAAACTACCCATTCCATTTTTGGCAAAACATATGACCAAACACTCTCCATGTATTCCCCTTATTTACAACTAGAGGTGGCAATCAGGTCAGTCAAGTCGGGTCACATCGGGTTCGGGTCACATCGGGTCAGCTTACCCACTTATTGGATTCCAAAAATACCGCTACTTTTTCTACTCTTCTTAAAAAGTGTCTAATCCAATGTAACAATTTACATTGGTCTGGATTGAAGGAAAATGTTGTATTATTAGCTATGTGTTATAAAAGCTCTTCGAAAATAGAAAATCAAATTTTTTTCACCAAAAATTGCTTCTTTTTCCTAATTTTTAGTGCTTTGGAAAGTGAGAATGACATGTAATACATGGGAAAATGCAAAACGACCTATAAAAAGAAAGTTTTGATTTTCTTTCTAAAACGACTTATGTTTTGGAACGGAGGGAGTATTATCCATATTTTCATCTCTAGTTTTTTGTGTTTCTGTTTTTATCATACTTATTTTGATACCTCAGTAACTGTTATAAACAACAGTTTGTGTTACACTATTACCAACCACTAATTGTTTTGGGACAAAGATTATGTATTTTTTTGGGATGTGCTTTTTCACATACACATTTTACTCTTAAACATACACTTTTTACAATTTTACCCATGTCATTTTTTCTCATCTCCCTCGATTTGAACCAATTACCCACTCCTCCCCTCCCCACCCTCCGCTCTACCCACCCTCCGACATACCCTTCTGTTTGGGCGATCTCTGTCCCAGCCTCCCCCTGCTCGCCTCTATTACTCCGACCACCACAAACTTGCACCACCCACCGCGCCAGCCTATGGAGTACATTATCTAATCTTGTACTGCATATAATGGCATTTCAATATTTGGCATTAACCGGACATAAGTTGTCAGGGTAAAACATTTACATTACGACATGAGCCTGTCTATGTTAACGACGTTTGATTGTTTGTTTTACTGCAATTTTAAGAGAAAATGTGCAGTAGTGGAAAGTAAAAGCCAAGTATAGTCTTTGCTCTACAGCAGTATATCACCCAGCAACATCCCATCACTATTAAATTATGATATTTTTAATATTACCATGATCGAAATGTACCGACTCGTCATTTGTGATAGATTCTGGCAGTGAGAATAGAGATACAAACTGTTATATTGTTCAAATCCTTGGAGTAATTAGATTAGATTTTAGGAAAAAAGTCGATTAATCTCTCTCCTTTGTTTTTTGTTCGTTTGTTTGTTTGTAATGTATCCTGTTTCATGTCAATGCCCAGATTGATAAATTGAAAGTGTTGTCCGAGTCACTTGCCAACTCTGCTGCTAAATCAGAGAAGCGGATATCAGATACCAGGTGAGATATGTTCTTACCTGTGGTTTTTTCTTTGGTAGCGTTTTCTGGTAATTTGAGATTATGAAAGTCCTCCATTTTCACTGGAGAATCAGGAGGCAGAGAAGTGGCTTCTCTCCTGATCTGTACAGCTTGCTAAATATGGAGGATTTGGGGTGGGCAGAAAGGAAGTGGAAGGAATTCAGTCACTTCATCGGGTTTGGTTAATTTACAAGTGACCTGGAGGAGTAGGGAAGGAATTGAAGGGGTGTTTCTTAGCAGAAATCTTATCTTGTTCGTCTCGAAATGGGTAGAATGGCTTCAACACGAATATTCATTCCATTTTCTTTTATCTCCTCTCTGATACCCATTCACACCCAACAACATGACTATTACTTTCCTTCGCTTATTCTTTCCATTCTTTCAATTGTTAGGCACGGCAACTTGATTTGATTCTCATTCATTGCAAAGGACGACACCCTTATGTCACCCTTGTCCTTTAAAGGCTCTTGTCTGTTTGAAAATATTTGTAACCTAATTGTGTGTGGTATCATTTTTTGTATTTGCTGTTCTACTGCTTTCATTTGTTTGGTTGAGCTGTCTCGGATTTCAGATGGTATGACTTCCACGAGGTTTCAGCAAACACACGACACATTGAGGGGTTAATTTAATCTAAGTTTTGATATTTAGGAATAACTCGGTATTAGCCATTGCACGATAAATATGCAGTGGAGACTGTAGCTTTTGTAGTTTCCTCTATACATTTTTGCTTCTATCACGTGTGGTTGTTGCACGCTGTGACCCCTGGGAGTATAAGAAATTGGTGAATTTCACCTCTCTTCATTTAAATAATGTAATTGTGTGTACTATATGTTTTCTAATGCATAGTTGGTTGCATTTATTGTTTCATCTTGACAGAATTCAACGTGAGGAGGCTCTGAACTTCCGTGTGTCTAAAGAGAGTGAAGTTAGTGAAATGGAAAAGGTAGTTCTTATAGTGCAATTATAATTTCTTGTCAAGTGCTCGTAATTTAATTTTCTGTGGTCCTGTGCTACTTCCCGACGGGCTAATTTTATATTTAAATTAGGATAAAGAATTTGTGCTATCATTGCCATAGAGATTTTTTTTTTGAGCTGGCTCAGGTATAATTATGTTTTATCGAAATATCTAATGCTAGTTGATCTCACCAGGAAATAGGAGCCGAGGTAGCTGCACTTGAGAAGCAAAGGGATGAACTAGAAGCACAACTAAAAAAGGTTTACATTGTTTTATTTGTGTGCCTATTTCTCTTTTGTCATTACGTAATGGGCTTTCCAGTTTTGCTTCTATTTCTGAATTACTTCTAAATTCCTGTGATTACTGGTGTCTGAATGGACCACTGGGCAAACATGAACATCTTCAGTCTCTAATTCTTTTGGAAAATTGGTGCTTTTGGCTCTCTGTTGTTCGGTTACCGGATTCGCTCGATCACTTTACAAACATTAATTGATTTGAGGCTTTGAGCGTTTTCTGTCAGGTGCTTAAAATATGCAGAGACTATTATAGAGTGTAACCAAATCGGATTTTACATACTCGTATAATATTAGACAATAATGCTCTTCCACTAATCTAGTTCTTGTGTCCCTCTATCTCTCCAATGGTATTCTGTGGCACTCCTTTTTTATTTGTTTTTGTCCTTTGATCCATTTCTCAAGCATTTTGAACAAGTCAAACAAAGCTATATAGAATTATTTTTGAATGATCCATTTTTTTCAGAAACTTGTTATATCTAACACTAATATTTCATACTTCCTATTTCGAGTATCAAGCTCCTAACCAAGAGCTTATTGTAATCTAGTATTACTATTTAAGTATCCTAATTTTGAGTATCAAGCTTCTAACCAAGAGCTTTATTTGTCAAAAATAATCAGCACAGTGGGGAGGTGTTTGTGGTATTTGCTCAGCAATCTACATTTCTAAATCTCTAAAAGCCACATCAGAAACTCAAATTCCGAATGTCAAGGGTGTACACTTACCCAAGGTTTCAGTTATCAGGAAACCTAGTTCATTGGATAATGCGCATAGATTTTTAGTGTTAGCTAACACTAGGCTAATATATAATCTCATGAGTATGTGTTTGATAGATAGTAAAACGATGTATGCTTTTGCATTATAATATAGCTGTGAATTATGGTTATTCTACTTAAACCGCCTGTTCTTAGGGATTAGTATATACCAGAGTTTCCTACTCAGGTATGAGTAAATAAACATCCCATACACGATACACTCTATAATGTCTAATGCATATATTTTAAGCAACCACCATGATACAAGTACTGGCAAACAGATTCTTGATTTTTTCCGAGTGATTAGGCAGCGCCTACCAAACAAAACTCTCTTAAAAAGAGGCACACGAAGAGGGGATTCTTGTATCCCAGATAGGCCAGATTTACATTATTGTCTTCTCTTGGTTTTTTCTCGTGTTTCTTTTATCTTTCTGTATTTCTATCTTGTTTACATGTCATTTACTTTGATAGTCCTTGTATTTAAGATCGCCGAGTGTAAAATTGCGTGAATTATTATGCAGGTGAACATTTCATTGACTGCTTCTCGTAAACGTCTACAAATTGCCAGGGAGGAGAAAGACCAATTTGACGAGGCTAACAATCAGATTCTGGAACACCTGAAAACAAAGGTTTCTGTGCTTCTTCTGGGCATGTTTGATATTTTCGGATTGTCCTCGAGGGTTGTTTAAATATACTCACTATGGTATGCTTAGGAAGAAGAGCTGTCAAGATCAATTGATTCATGTAAAGCAGAAGCCGATGTCCTGAAGACGTGGATCAATTTCCTTGAAGATACTTGGGCAATACAATGCACATATATGGAGTCCAAGGAAAAGCAGGCGAAGTATGTGTCTTATCTAACCCGTATTTTCAATCTTTTATACTCTCTCACCCTCCTTTATTATAGGTGCGGAGGTGACTTTTCCTTCTTCTGTTTTGCTGGGGAAGGAGTTAACTAATAGGGGTGATGTCCCCACTACCCATGCCTAATTTTTCTTTTCATTTTGAAGGGATGAATTGGAGGTACATGAGGACTTCTTTGTAAACCTGGCTATTGAACTTCTCTCTGGATACAAGGTATTTCAGGTTTTTGATATTCCCGTCTGAATGTGGCTGTTAAACGTGTTTCTGGAATTCTGGTTACTCATATGGTCAAACTTTGGCTGTTGAACTTCTATCCGGATACCAATCGTCCACAAGACCTCCGTCTTAACCACTAGGCAAAGACCTTTCTGGTCTTGTATGCTTATTTGTTTATTAATGGCGTGTTTTTCGTTAATTTTTAATTTTCCAGAAAGAGCTAGAGCCTTGCATTGGCCGTATTGAGAAATATGTGAAGAATCTCAAGGCTTTAAGCAGAGGGTAATTCAGTAGTTACCTTGTTGCCATTGTTGATAAACTTGCTGTTCCACTTCCATGTATCTGATTTGTTACCTAATTCAGAGACGGGTCAGAGGTTGGATCACATGGAGAAAACGAAGAATTATCAAACCCTAGAAGAACTTTGGAGGAGGAATACCTGGATTACGAGGCAAAGGTCAGTGAATATTTTTTAATGTAAACTTCGAATTGCACTTGTATTGTATTTTTAGCACGAAGCTTGGAATGCTAACAATGTATGATCAAAAAACAAACAGAAGTAATATCTTTATTTCAAATAATTTTCTTCCAGATTGTGACCACTTTCAGTGTGGTAGACAATATAAAAGAGCACATGTACTCTAAACAAGGGAAATTTTCCAGGTTAAATTTCTTGTAGACTTTATGCACCGATACATTCAATTTTAGGAACCTTATGCTTTCTTTATACAAATTACTTGAATGGGGTGTGCAAACTTGTTCTTCCAGGAAAGATGATTCAAAGGCGAGGGAGCTTATTGATGATATTGAAAAATTGAGAGTTGAATTTGACTCAATTGAAAGACCAACTCTGGAGATGGAATTTCCAAGTAAAGAGCCTGAAACTCGAGTGAGCGAGAAACCACAAGAAATAATTCCTTCATCACCCGCGAAGTCTATTCAAAGTTCAAAACCCGATGAGGAGCCAATTGAGTCGTCGAGTGCAAAACAAGAGCAGGTGCTGGACCATGAAGCAGAGTTGGCAAAGCTGGAGTCAGAATTCGGGAATTTGGGCCACAATTACACATCAGAAGAGATTGGTGGCTGGGAATTCGACGAGCTTGAAAAAGAACTGGCAGAGAAGTGAATATATGTTTGTCAAATTCATGCTATATGTTTGGTGTTGACCCATCTGCTGTAAAACCACCATTTGCTAATTTTAGTGGCCATGGTATCTCTGTACGGTGTTCATTTTCGGTCTAGGGGATATACTGTGTGGCATGTACTTGTAAACCAGTTCTGCTGTAAATGTATGTGAACCACCGGGCATTTGATATTGTCACCAGTATTGTACCATTGAAGGGCAGATCCTTGTACTAAATGATTTGTGTTAATGTTCTTTTCGTGCTAACTGCATATATGTTTACTACGGATTATATGATCTCTGTTTTCTGTTAGAAAACAGGGTATGCAGGATTAGGAATTGACAATAAAACACTAATTGTCTAACACCGAATCGACTTATGCTTTCCTAATAGAACAATTCGAACCTTTTATACAAGTGTCTGAGTTGTTCTGAATCTTCTACTAAGATAAGACGGCGTCCTTTTCAGAACAACTCAGGCACGTATATAAAAGGTCGAATTGTTCTATTAGGAAAGCATAAGTCGATTCGGTGTTAGACAATTAGTGTTTTATTGTCAATTCCTAACCCTGCATACCCTGTTTTCGGTTTTGACGCTAAATTAGAAATATAACATAGAAGTTTTGTTAGTAGTTTCTGCGTTTTTCATCCTCTCATCCCTCATCTATTTATATAGATAGGGAAACAGGGAAGTAAGGAGTTAATTTCTAAAGAGTTGCCACTTTTCAGAATAAAGTACCACAAAGTAATTTTGTTCGGAATTTTAATTAAGTGAGACCCCTGTCATAGTCGTTCGAAACAAAACTATATTGCAAACTCGGAAATAATTTAATAAGCGTACACTCTGTAGTCCATACTACTTGAACTTATTATAGTATAACGATTTTGCCCATCCGTGAACCAAATCCAAAAAACGCTAAAAGAGAAATCGGTAATTATACTAAAATTACCAATTTCTTTTAGCTCATTGGAAGCGTGATATTGTGTCTGGCTTTTAGAATCAAGTTTTAGGAAAAAGTACTTTAAATGAAATTGTGAACTATTTACTACGAGTGGATTTGGTTAAAGAGGTGCAATTAGGATTTTGGGAGCTTTTTTGTGGTTTTGGCCAAAGAAGATAAAACCATATGAATGAAGACAAAGAAATGTAAATAGTTAAGCAAAATTACCATAAGCATAAATAAATAAAATTACCATTAGGGTAATTATGAAAAGTAGGTGTATGCTAGGTGTAAGATAAATAAGTGTGTACTAGGTGTAAGGTAAGTAGGCTACATAAGTGTCTTAGGCAATATGCCAAGTGTAGCATCAAGGCATGCAAGGTGTATGAGCATGCTTATCATGTAAGTAGTATAAATAGACATGCTTGGTACCATAGAAAATGAAGCTAAGTGAAATAAAAACCCTTCTCATATAAAATCCTTTGTAATCCTCTCTTGTCAATAATAAAAGTCTTAGTTTATAATATTGATCCTAGTAAACCTTCTTTGTGATTGTACTTACTATGTGTTCGTAAATTTGGTATCAGAGCCATGGCAGTCTAAGCCTTGGCTCTTATCTTCCTAATAAGTATTAAAGAATAGTGAGTTATTCCCTTTATTAATATCCTAAGTATGGAAAAGTATGCTCTGTGGTTGCCACTTTGTGGATCTTCCACATCAGAAAATTCTTACTAGGCAGAATAAAGTGTAAAGAATTAACTATGATGTTCTTAAAAGCTTGTACCTTGAGACAAAATTAAAAACTATTTGTTGTCTCGGTTTAGCAATTTTAAGAACAAGCAAGTTGATACTTTATACTAACTTATCATATAAAAAGGGGAGTAACTTATTATAATTTAATATTTTGAAGGATAGATAAGAGATAAGACATTCTGTTATGGTTTCTGGCTCCATCTAAAAAATATGGAAAATACTTCTAATATCTTAGCACATGCGTCTTCTTCTTCTCTTCGTAAGTCAAATGCTAGTAAAGTAGATTATCTTTATGAAGTAGAGTATGTAAATGAAAATAGCAAGGTCCCTATTACCCAACTTCCTTTGTTAAATCCATATCGAGCCTTTACAAAACCAAACTCTTCATTTCCAAAAGTTATCAAACAAGTACTTGGTCCACATAAAAATACAGTTAAAGAAATCGTTCTAGCCTCACAGTTAGAACAACATTTTGTTCCAGCTACAGAAGCAGAACAAATGATTCCTCTCCGGCTTAATGAAGCTATGCTTCACACATGGAAAACAAGTGGTTACACCCATCTTCACTATGGAGCAGTACGTTTAGCACTGACTCTCCATGGAAGGAAAGGTCTACCTGTTGTAGCACGAATAGCCTTACTTGATACAAGGTTCAAAGAATACAAACATGCATGTATTGCAACTATCCAAACAACACTCAATGCAGGTACTGTATTTATCACCTTATTTCCAAATTTTAACATGGCACTAGAAGACCCACAAATTCCCCAAAATCTTCAAATCCAACTACAAATAACTGGAACTCCACAAGTTGGAAATACATATGCAGCAACTCTTCACCATCAAATGGCATATAGGGTTCAAAACCATGCAATGGATCTTAGTCTTCCAAGAGACACAAATGATGCTCTTTTTATACAATTAGAGTCACAACATAGCCCATCTTGTATCCATATTCCTAGACAAATTCCAAAAGATGAACTTATCAAACTACTCCCAGAATCTTGGATTACCAACTATGAAAAGATACATGAAATAAACACTCCTTTACAATCCCTAGACTCCAAAATTACCAAACAAAAAGATGGCACCATTGAAATATTTTTCAAAAAGGAACCAGATGCAAAGTCTTGTCCACCAATTTTCTGTACTGAAATAAATACTATCACTCCACTTTTCATCCCAATGAAACAAAATGAGAGTTATCTTAACATTCCTATACATTCGTTTAACTCTCTTGGAGACCCAGTATATGTATTTAAGGATGAGTCAGGACACAAATTCTTTGATGTCTGTGACTGTGAAAATTGCATGTTGACAGACTCAGATGAGGATGATTACCCAAAGAAAAGAAATAGAAAGAAAAAATCCTCTCAACAAATCCTTAGAGAAAAATATGTGTCAGGTGATCCAAATGTTGGCCTCCTAGGAGAACCAACTGGAAAAACTTTTGAATATTATGTACAATACTCAAAGCAAGAAAAATATGAAAATCCACAAAAAGATATTCCCTCATGCTACATGTTTGGTCCATCCTCTCCTCCAGACAAAGATTTTCCACCAACAGAATTTGAGGAAGAAAATTCTAAACATTCTTGGAAGGTAAAAAATCCAGTCACCAAAAATCCGGATGGTTCAACAAAGCAAATAAGTGCTGCAGAAGCAACATTAAACTGGCAGTCAGAAAATGCACGAGCCCAAAACAATCTGTTGCAACAAATAGATAAAAAGGTAACTATCATGGATCTTGCAGTAAAAGAGATACATCAAAAGATCTCTTCATTACACCAAGAACTGCTACGACTTGCAACAACAGCTTCCATAGCATCTCCACTTATTTCACAAAAGGAGTCTGAGTTAAAATCCTTAAAAACACAATTATCCTCCTTACAAAATCTACCAAAAACACCACCAAATATGCCTTGCGACATATTTACCCCATACCCAGTATATACACCACCCTTTGAAAAACATCCACAACCTCTTCCTCTTCTACCACCAGAATTGAGCCCTTTCGGAGCATCGTCATTCCTTCCGACAAAGGTTCTTGAAGAAAGACATATAACAAAAAAGAGGCAATCTGCATCGAAAGATGGAGAAAAAACATCAACAATAACTCAGATAGAACCTCC
Organism: Heliosperma pusillum; assembly: GCA_022085475.1. Taxonomy (NCBI): domain Eukaryota; kingdom Viridiplantae; phylum Streptophyta; class Magnoliopsida; order Caryophyllales; family Caryophyllaceae; genus Heliosperma; species Heliosperma pusillum. Next base: position 28,291 of record JAIUZE010048712.1, read on the forward strand.
TATGACCCAAGATCCAGAAGACGCCTCACAATTTATGATAGAACATCATAATCCCATCTCCTCTCTTCTAACCAGTTTGGCCAAACCAAAGACAAAGAAACCCACATCTCAAAATTCAGAAGGCGAGGTCTTAATACCAGAATTTATGATGGCTGAGCCAACCCATGTTGAGGAGGTGGTTGAGAGTGAAACAGAAAATCCGGAGGAACATGACCAACCTAATGCTCATCCTCCACCAGATTGGAATCTTAAAGGTCAAGATATACCGGGTCATGGCTTTTCTTTTGATAACATTCCGCCATCAAAATGGAGGGATAAAATCTATGAAATGCATGCCTGGTGTACTGAACAACTTCTTTTCCCTGGAGCTAAGCTTACAACTGTAGTAGATAGATTAGTGTCAAGATTTTATGGCCGTCTGAGACAGTGGTGGATTAGTCTTGGAGCCTATCGACAACTGCAAATCCGACAATCCCCTACAGTTGATGCTTTCATTGGAAACATCCATAATGAATTTCTCGGTGCTTGGGATCATTACACAACTCAAGCGAGAGAAGAATTCCTCAGTATGAAATGTTGTTCATTTATGCGGAAAGACCTTGAACGGCATTATGAAAGGATGTCCAAGCGGTTTTATGCTCTTGGAGGTATGGATGATGTAAATCTCAAACAAGCTTATTTAAATTTTCTTCCAGAGCCATTGGGAAATGAAACCGCTAGACAGTTTTCCCTCAAAAACATACCTTTGGGTACTGCTACACTGGGAGAACTCTACCAAACATCTCTTGCAGCTCTTGAAAAACTATGTAACCATCAGAAGTTTTTCAAGCAACTACAAGAACAAGGAAAGCTTTTAGGAAGAGCTTGTGATCATCCGGAACTCTCTATCAAGTGCAAACCTAAAAAATGTGGATGCACATCCTCAGAGGGAAGAAAAAACAAATTCTACAGAAAAAGATGGAAGAAAAAGTTTCCACAATTGTCTGGGAATAAAAAATGGAAATTTTTCAGGAAGAAAAAACAACGTGGGTTCAAAAAGTCGGATCGATGCTATATTTGCAAAAAGAAGGGCCATTATGCAAAAGATTGTTTGAACAAAAAGAAAAGAGATAATCTTTTGGGATACTTAGCTCAAATGGAAGACATTGATGATGCAGATATTGAGTCCATCTTCTCCCTTGATGATGAACCAACAGATGAAACCATTTTGGCAATGGGAATGGAGTTTGAAGAAGAATCATCTGGAGATTCAGACCAAGACTCTGAAGAAGATGAAGGTATTACCGACCAGTTTGTCAGGTTTGATCTTTATCCTATAGAAGCCTGTAAAGCAGAACCACAAAATGATATTATCCCAACTTATCCTCTTCAACCTTCCCCAAATGCAAAAATCTACATTTTTCCAGACAAATACGACAAACCCATACCTGTTGTTGCATATTTTGATACTGGTGCTGCATCTTCCATAATCAAACCAAATATTCTTCCCCCATCACATTGGGAAACATGTTCTGTGGCGTTTAAAGCAGCAAATGGGCAGGTTTTCTATATAACTCTTAAAAGTAAGCCGATTTACATTCAGTTGTTTCCGGGTTACATGCTGAAAACTAGAGTATATGGGTCTGATCTTCCCGGAAAAGACTTTATACTTGGTTTTGATGTTCTACACAGTCTCAAAAGGGTATCATGGCATCCAAAAGGTCTAAAACACAAAAATCATTTGTTACCATGGACGTCAACCTCTCACCTTTACTCTTATGAAATCCTATACCCTATAAGAGATAACATAGCCAAAACCTCATGTGCTGAATCCCACTCTGAGTTTCTCACAAAATGCTCTTCTCCATTATGGCAAAACCCTGAATTCTTTATAACTTTGCCATTCAAAAAGAATGAGGACATCAACCCAACAAAAGCAAGCCATATGGGAATGAACCCAGACCATTACAGTTTGGCTCTTCAAGAAATTGACCAACTACAAAAAGAAAACCTAATTGAACCAACCACCTCCCCATGGGCATGTGAAGCGTTTTATGTCAATAAAAGAGCAGAACAAGTACGAGGAAAGTTAAGGCTGGTTATCAATTACCAACCTCTTAACCATTTCCTTACTGATGACAAGTTTCCACTACCAAAGAGAGAAGTTCTTTTTCAAAAACTACCCCAAGCACAAATATTCTCAAAATTTGATCTTAAGGCGGGGTTTTGGCAACTAGGGATTAAACCAGAAGAGAGACCAAAAACTGCTTTCTGCATCCCTGATCGACATTACCAATGGAAGGTGATGCCATTCGGGCTAAAAACAGCTCCATCCTTATTCCAAAAAGCAATGATCAAAATCCTCGAACCAATCCTTACAAGTGCCTTGGTATATATAGACGACATCCTTTTGTTCTCCATGGATATTGATTCACACTCTGCCTTGTTAGCAAAATTCCATAATATTGTCCAACAATATGGGATAATGCTTTCGGAGAAAAAGATGGTCGTCGGAGAAACAAAAATTGATTTTCTCGGGATGCATATCTCCAGAGGTCAATACTATCTTCAGCCTCATATTGCTACACAACTTGAAGAATTTCCAGATGAAAAGCTCTCCTATAAGCAAATCCAGCAATTTCTTGGCATTGTCAATCATATGGCAGATTTTATCCATGACCTAGCAAAGCACAGGTCAATATTATCAGCCCAACTAAAGAAAGATGCTGCCCCATGGAACCAAAAATGCACAGAGGCAATAAGGGAGTTGAAACAGATGACAAAAACTCTCCCGGCATTAAAAATCCCATCAAAAGGAAAAAGAATTCTACAAACAGATGCAAGTAATTGCTACTGGGGTGCGGTACTACTTGAAGAAGATGAGAAGGGTAACAGACAGATATGCGGCTACAAAAGCGGAGCTTTCAAAGAAAGCGAGAAACACTACCATTCCACATACAAAGAAATTCTCGCGGTGAAAAGAGGTATTGAAAAATTTGAGTTTCATCTTATTGGGCAACATTTTCTCATAGAAATGGACATGTCATAATTCCCAAAGATGATCCAATTTAAGCAAAAGACTCTCCCTCAAGCACAGCTACTCCGATGGGCAAGTTGGTTTTCTCAATGGAAATTTGAGGTCAAACACATAAAAGGAAAAGATAATTTCCTTCCAGATTTTCTCTCAAGAACCCAATGTCAAATTTCATCCATCATCCCTATGATCTATATGCTCAACCTCGCACAGCCAGACAAAGAATCATTAGAATCTTTGGTGAGTCATATGCCTCTAGTTTTGCAAGAAGACCTCCTGAAGAAAGTTCTAACAACCAGAGGTATTGAAACTCTCCATAAACTTCTTGTCCTGTATGTCCATAGATATGGATTGGAACAAGGACCCCTTCTTGGTCTGCCTTACCATCCGGCATATCCATTCCTCACCACCATCCACCTAAATCCAAAACATTACGGAAGATTTCCTCCTGAAGCCTATCTCTTACTCTGGTATCTTGCTGAACTATATACTATAGGGGTACTTATAGAAAAAAGCCCAATGTTACAGTATTTGGCAAAGTGTCTTCTAACCAGAAGGAAGCCACAATACAAATTACTGTACAAATGGTTGACACTATTTCAAGACACCACTCAATGGCAAGAAAGTATCCGGAAGAAGGAAGGTCATACAATATTCATCACCTTCAAGATCACTATCTTCCAAATCCGAAAGGATAACGATATCCAAATACAACGAAGATATGACACCCAAGTTCTGTCAGGAAATCATTTTCACAAAAGAACAAGTCAACTAGCAGACCTCAATGGAGTAAAAGAATCAAGCATAAGTAAGGAATCGTTTTGCTCACTCACAGCAGATTGGCACCATACATATCCTCAAAAGTTTGTCCATGAGATCAGAAAAACACTACATGGTTTTCATAGCCAATACTCCAAGCCCATAAATGATTATGATCACCCAAGATACAGAGTTTAAGGGCACCCACGTGAAATTAAAAAGTATATTCCAGGTCTAAAGATATACGTAAATGAGTATTTGTCCGGAAGTGAAGAAAGTGACTCTGGTGACAGTAACAACTCGGTGTGAACACCGCCCTCTTTTGGAGACAGGGGGAATGAAGACAAAGAAATGTAAATAGTTAAGCAAAATTACCATAAGCATAAATAAATAAAATTACCATTAGGGTAATTATGAAAAGTAGGTGTATGCTAGGTGTAAGATAAATAAGTGTGTACTAGGTGTAAGGTAAGTAGGCTACATAAGTGTCTTAGGCAATATGCCAAGTGTAGCATCAAGGCATGCAAGGTGTATGAGCATGCTTATCATGTAAGTAGTATAAATAGACATGCTTGGTACCATAGAAAATCAAGCTAAGTGAAATAAAAACCCTTCTCATATAAAATCCTTTGTAATCCTCTCTTGTCAATAATAAAAGTCTTAGTTTATAATATTGATCCTAGTAAACCTTCTTTGTGATTGTACTTACTATGTGTTCGTAAATTTAAGTAAAAGGGAGAAATGTGCTCCAATACAAACTTTCCCTATGATTTAAGTAGCTTGCAAGTCACTGTAAATCACTTAGAATGAATAAAATCGCTCAAAATTACTTCATTCTAGATTAGGGGAGGTACGATCTAATCAAACACCCAAAGTTGAGTAAATTAGAAAATCTGTCTCAAAAGAGGTTATATTTGTAAAGTATGACTATTCTTTTAGTAATTGAACTCCAGTAAACCCCCTGGAATATTAATCCTAGTCGAAACTTGAGCCTGAAGTAATACGTGCTACTAATCAAGACAAAGAAATGTAAATACATAAGCATAAATAAATAAAATTATCATTAGGATAATTATGAAAAATATGTGTGCTAGCTGTAAGATAAATAGGCTACATAATTGTCTTAGCTAGGTGTGTGCTATGTGTAAAATAAATAGGCTACATAAGTGTCTTAGGAAAAATGCTAAGTGTAACATCAAGGTGTGCAAGGTGTACGATGCATACTTATGATATAAGTAGTATAAATAGAGGTGCTTGCTACCTTACATGGACAAGCTAATTTGAAAAAATACTTCTCATATAAAATCTCTTGTAAAACTCTCTTGTTCATAATAAAAGTCGTAGCTTTCTTATTGTTAAAACATTGATACTTATAAACCTCCTTTGTGGTTGTACTTACTATGTGTTCGTAAACTTGGTATCAGAGCCAGAATTAAAGAATAATGGGTTATACCCCTCACTATACCCTAAGTATGGAGAAGTATGCTCTGTGGTTGCCACTTTGTGGATCTTCCACATCGGAAAATTCTGACTAGGCGAAATAAAGTGTAAAGAATTAATTATGATGTTCTTAAAAACTTGTACCTTGAGACAAAAGTTAAAACTATTTGTTGTCTGGAACTAGTAATTTAAGAGCAAAAAAGTTAATACTTTATACCTTCTCATCATATAAAAAGGAGGATAACTCATTACAATTTAAAACTTTGAAGGATATATAAGAAATAAGGCATTATGTTATGGTTTATGATCTCATATCGAAAATACTGTGGGAAATCGGTATTACCACAATACAATTATTATAGGATTATAACGAAATAGTAATAATTTGATAATACTAGTCATAAACAAAAACAAGAATAAGAGTATAGATTTAGAAATCAACCTCCGGTCCTAGCAATTGGCGTAAAGAACAGAGATATCAAAGTAGATATCCTCCTAATCGTTGCACCCAAGATGCTCCGAGAAATACCCTTTCCTTTTGCTAGAAAGTAAACCTCTTACACGATCTCACTGTTGAGAAGAAGGTTTTGTGTTTTGTCAAAAGTTACTGTTAACTTTTGTCTTTTTCTGATCTGTGAAAGATGGAGGCAGTCAGTGAGAAATTAGGTTAGAATTTTCTCCTCTTTTCCTTCCTCTTTCTCACGGCACACATAGGTTTATATGAGGAGATTTAGTCTCCTCAAATAACTACCCATTGACCCGAAAACCCGAGTGTATCTGGATACTGTGTTTCGGTCATTTTAGCTTCCAATATCATGTAATATATTATAATCGTCATTTTACATAGACCGACATTATAATACATCATTAATTATAAATATCTGTATATTTATAATTTGCCAATTAATTATAACGGTTTATGTTTAATTAGCTTACATTATACAACATTTAAATATAACATTTTATATTCAATATACGAATTACAGTTAATTCGTCTCAGCTAACTTTATTTAATCATTATTAAATAATCTGTCATCATCACATTGACTAACCTTTTAGTCAAAAACACCGACTAACCTTTTAGTCATATAATAGGGTATCAATATGATTATTTTCTCAAACAATCACATCTCTCAAACACATCCTTTAGGTGTGACTTTTAGGGACCAGTTGATCACCGCCATCTGTATGACAATAACGTCAAACTTATCTAGCAAGGGCCACCAGTATTTATAACGTTTAATCAACGGATTATATACAAGTATCCCTGTGACCTACCTCGATTTATATTTATGTTATTGGCACTAACTGTGGAGACACTGCTCCACAATCTCCCACTTGTCCATACAAGTGTATGTGCGATAACCGATTCTCATATCCATAATAAATTTCTCCCACTCAATGTAAACCAATTTGCAAAGTCCGTATTCACAAAGGTCGTAGTTTACAAGTGATCAGTATCAAGAGTGGTTTCCCTGACTAGAGAGTAACTTAACTGATAAACGAATCTTTATTCGAGCATGGCCATGCATTTCAGTTACAGCTCCTCGAGTGGCCCTGAGAAATAACATAACCTGATAAAGGTTGGATAGTTTCTTCAACTCGAATCTTGCAGATACAAGCGCAGTATGAAATGACCCAGTAAAAATCTACTTAGCCTCCTGTTACGGTCGGCCATGAGAAAGAAACCAAAGTCACCCAAAAACTGCCTTTATCTCAAGAGACAGTCGATAGTCAAAAGAATCGACTCCAGGAACACTATGGATGTCCTATCCACGACCTGGCACCGAATGTTCTGAAACATTTAGGACTCATAACGTTGTCACGATGTCCTACGATGTATCTTTATAACTCGTATCTGTGATCGATCAGTCAACCGTTTGACTTATGGCTCGTTGAACCCACCATCAATCAACTTCACAGTATAATTGCCAGAGTTATCAGCTCATGTAGGCGATTACGGACCAAAACAAAATATATTGTAATTCAGTTCACTTTTGTGGTGTTCAATGTTGTCAGTACAACCCACATGAAAACAAAATATAAAACAAAACGATGATTTCATAGATAGTTTTATGAAAAAGATACAGGTGTCTAATCCATATAAAACAACTAATACAACTCAGGAACACGTTTGATTCCCATGGAAATAACGTGTCCTTCATGCTTATCATATCTCTATGGACTCAGTCGTAGAACCTGCTAAACACTTTGTTTGGAGCTTTTCCAGCTGACCGCAGCGCCATTAAGAGTAAAAACGAATCCAGACTGAGATTTCGAGTCATCTCGATCCGTTTGGAAACTAGCATCTGCGTAACCGATTGCGCATAGCTCAGTGTCGCCTCCATAAGTCAATACCCAATCCTTAGTCCTCCGTAGGTACTTAAGGATATTCTTAACAGCCATCCAGAGTGTTTCACCTGGATTGCCTTGGTATCGCCTCGTCATACTCAATGCATATGCCACGTCTGGACGTGTGCATATCATGGCATACATGATCGATCCTATAGCTGATACATAAGGAATCCGACTCATGCGCTCGACCTCTTTCGATGTCTTTGGTGCCTGAGCTTTACTCAAATGCATCCCAGAGACCATTGGAAGGTTCCCCTTCTTGGAGTTGGTCATGCTGAACCTCTCAAGAATCTTATCTATATAAGACTCCTGACTGAGGGATAACATCCGTCGTGATCTATCTCTGTAGATACGGATCCCAAAAATTCTTTGTGCCTTGCCCAGATCTTTCATCTGGAAATGGTTCTTTAACCAAACTTGTACCGAAGTTAAGAGAGGTATGTCATTCCCAATCAAGAGTATGTCATCGACATACAATATTAGGAAGACAATCTTGCTCCCACTCGACTTGATATATAAGCATGGTTCCTCGACCGATCGAGTAACTCCATTCTCTTTTATCACCTGGTCGAAACGATGATTCCAACTCCGAGAAGCCTGCTTAAGTCCATAGATGGAACGCTTAAGCTTGCATACCTTCTTAGGATTTTTAGGATCAGTGAAACCTTCGGGTTGTACCATGTACAACTCCTCCTCCAAATAACCGTTTAAGAAGGCGGTTTTCACATCCATCTGCCAAATTTCATAGTCATGAAAAGCGGCAATCGCTAAGATTATCCGAATGGAACGCAGCATAACTACGGGTGCAAAAATTTCATCATAGTGCAATCCTTGCACTTGAGTGAAACCGTTTGCCACTAGTCGTCTTGTATGTATCTGGTTGTCCTTCTACAGAATGCTTTATTTTGTAAAGCCATTGCACTGAAAGAGGCCGAACCTTATCAAGTAAGTCACCAGATCCCATACCGTCATTCTCATACATAGAGTTCCATCTCGGATTGCATGGCGTCAACCTCGCTTAGATCGAACGTCCTGGCACCTTTATAAGTAGCGGGTTCGTTACTCTCAAGGAGTAAAACGTCATCACTCTCATTCTCCTCGACCATACCAATGTATCTGTCTGGAGGAATAGAGTGTCTACCCGACCTCCTAGGTTCCAAAGGAATATTAACCGCAGCTGATGATGAAGGAACAGTTTCTTCCATTGGTTGCTCGGTTGTTGGTTCTTGAATCTCCGACAGTTCGAAGGTTCCATTACTTGTCCTATTCTCGAGAAATTCTTTCTCTAAGAACGTCGCACTAGCCGCAACAAAAACCCGATGTTCGGTAGGCGAGTAAAAGTAATGACCAAACATCCCTTTTGGATAACGCAATACAGTATGTCTTGACCGATCGTGGGCGAGCTTATCGTCAGGTCTTCACTTGACATAAGCCTCGCAACTCCAAACCCGAATAAAGGACAAGTTAGGGACCGTGCCCTTCCATAATGCATATGAAGTCTTGTCTACAGCTTTAGACGGAATTCGGTTAAGTATTAAAGCAGCTGACAAAAGAGCATAACCCCACAATGAGTCAGGTACAACCGTGTGACTCATCATGGATCGAACCATATCAAGTAATGTTCGATTTCTCCGTTCGGACACACCATTCAATTGTGGTGTTCCAGGTGGAGTTACCTGCAGTACTACACCACAGTCTTTAAGGTGTCGATCAAACTCCTTCGAAAGATATTCGCCACCACGATCTGAACGTAGTGCTTTAATCTTTCTATCCATCTGGTTTTCAACCTTATTCTGGAATTCCTTGAACTTGTCAAAGGACTCACTTTTATGCTTCATTAAGTAGACATAACCATATCTACTCAAATCGTCCGTGAAAGTGATAAAATATCTATAGCCATCTCTAGCTTTGATTGACATAGGTCCACAGACATCAGTATGTATGAGTCCTAATAGGTCAGCAGCGCGCATTCCAACACCTTTGAAGGAAATTCGAGTCATTTTGCCTATGAGACATGATTCACACGTGCCAAAAGATTCATAGTCAAATGGGGACATAGTCCCATTATCAATGAGCTTCTTCACGCTTTTTCATTTATGTGTCCCATACGGCAATGCCATAAATAGGTTTGATCTTTGTCACCAACCTTTGCTTTCTTACTACTCACATGCAATATATCTGTGGTTTGATCTAAAACATAAATCCCAGTCATGGAAACTGCTTTACCATAAATCATTTCGTTTAAAGAGAAAATACAGCTATTATCCTTTATTACAAACGAAAAGCCGTCCTTATCAAGTACGGAAACGGAAATAATGTTTTTAGATAAACTGGGTACATAGTAACAGTTATTCAGAAATAACTCAAATCCGCTCGGGAGTTGGATTACATATGTTCCCACTGAAACGGCAGCTACTCTTGCTCCATTCCCCACTCGCAGGTCCACATCACCCCTTGCGAAAGTTGTGATGTTTCTTAGACCCTGCAAATGATTACACAGATGAGAACCACAACCAGTATCTAGTACCCAAGTTCCGAAACTTGCATGGTTGATCTCAATCATATGAATAAAAGAAGAAGACATACCAACAGGAGAGACGCGGCCTGCTTTATGTCCTCACGGTACACGAGGCAGTTCCTCCTCCAATGCCCAAACTTGTGGCAGTGGTGGCACTCCACGTTACCTTCATCGCTCTTTGTCTTGCCTTGTGAACTACCGCTAGTCTCACCAGGCCCACTCTTGCCTTGCCCTGGCTTTTTGAATTTCGGCTTCCCTACAGCTAGGTTTGCCTTAGCCTTGCCCATACCTTTGCCCTTGTTGGCAATCATGAGAACGTCCTGTTTCAGGCTCCCACTCAATTTCAGATCACTCTCTGTCTGTACAAGGAGTGAGTGGAGCTGATGAAGACTCTTCTGCATATCATTCATATAGTAATTTGCCCTGAAAGGGCAAAACCATCATGAAGTGAATGAAGAACGCGGTCTATGACGATCTTCTCATCGATTTTGCAACCAAGTGCCTCCAGTTTCTCGACATTCTCAATCATGTCAAGAATGTGTGGGCTAACTGCTTGGCCCTTCTGGAGTTTTGCTTCAAAGAAGCGACATGTATGCTCATAGCTAACGATCCTCGGAGCTTTCGAGAACTCGTTAGAGAGCGTGGTGAAAATCTTGTTTGCAACTTGGGCAATGATTCGCCTTTGCAAATTTGATTCCATTGAAAAGATGAGTACGTTCTTTATCGCACCCGCCTCCATTACGAAATCACTATAAGCAAGTGATTCATTTGCTCCTGCATTGGGGCCTGGGTTTGGCGGTAGTGGCTCAGTCAAGTACTTGAGCTTACCGTCAGCAATGGCAGCATTCCGTAATGCCCGCCCTCCTAGTCGCAAAGTGTTGGACCCGTTATTCTTCAATCCGCGTTGACTGATTCTAGTGTCCCATGAACATCTTAATCCATGACTCACGTCTGAGCGGGCACTGCATTGGGTCATCAGTATGGCCAGCCATTTTGTTATTAGCAGTTATATCTGAATATATGACTGTGAAAAAGAAAATAAATATGATAAGTTTCATCGTTTTAAATTTGAGTCTAATGAAAAACTGTTTAATTCGATGACTCGTGCATTTATACAATTGACCTTCCTCAAGAATTATATAAATAATCCCAAGACTCAATTTCTGTAAATTGATAAGCCAACCTCTTGGCTAATTCTACTTTTAGAATTCCTGGTCGATAAATTTCTGCAAATTCTATCTATAGTCCATCATAATCACGAGATATTACTCGTACTATAATGTTGAGATAAAATAGGTCAACACTCACTACTTACCCAATGTAGAAGGGGTCATATTATGACTTCCGACGAAGAAGGGGCTCATAGTAGTTTTCCCTATAAAGACTAGTCTCAATTTTAATTTATAGGGAAGGTCCCATCATCTTAACTTAAATTCATTTTAAGTGAACGAATGTCTAGCAACTCGAGAATGATTTAACTAAGGTGATGGCCCTAAAAGCGAGTGACATCTGTATGTCCATGATTAAAAATATTCAATCTTTATGAATCATTTTCATGCATTTTTAGTTTAGGTGGTTTGGTTTAGGCGGAATATGATGCAATTATATCTATCATGTGATGGAAAGTAAACGAGAATGAAAACGTAAAGGAAAAACATGTCCTAGTGTGGCCTATCCTACCAAAAAGAATAAATACAACTCGGAATCCAACTGATTGGACCCTCGAAGCTTGACTTTATCACCATTCTTGGTCCATGTAGCGGGAGTGAGCTCCAATCTCCATCTTTAGTCTTCTTTGAAATTACAACAAATAAAATTACATAGATCCTATTTATTACATACTAATTTCAAAACCCAAAACTAAAAATAATGGAGATGCGAGATCTCAAAATACATCCAAGACTTTGTTACCATCATTACGTTAACACAATCTACTAAGGCCACACTAAGTTACAACTGATTGTAAAAATACGTTAAAAAACATTCAAACAATCCAAAAACATTATAAAAGCATCAACTAAAATAAAACATGCAAGACATAATACAGTTATTACGATGTTTTATTATCCAAACCACCCTTTAACATCGATTATAATTATGTGGTGATTCTGTAATTACCCACATTAATTACAATCCCGATTAATTTTACTGATAAAATGAACTATCCTAAACATTTCAAACTGCTTTAAAATGTAAGATATTATGTAACACCCGGAAATGTACCCTATTTTTCTAGTAAAAATATTTTACGGATACTTTTCAGCGAATTTTAGTTTTAATCGTAAATTTAATTTTCCGAGTCGAATTTAGAATTTCCGAGTTCGTATTTGGAATTTCCGCGAGATTTCAAGTGAATCCTGTCTTAAGCCGTCTTTGACTTTTTCTTGACTTTTGAGCCGTCTTTGACTTTTCTTGACTTTTCCACTCATACACCTTCATATACTCCCTCAAACCCTAACCTAATTCATTCAACACAACTCCAACATTTCTTTCTTCCTCCTTAAGAAATCCCAAAACCCTTGCCTCCATTTTCATCCAACATTAGATTCGTCATAGTTCGTTCGTTTCTTGCTAAATTCGCGTAAGTTCGTCTTATTCTTCCCCTCTTAGCTTCCTCTATCCGTATTGGTAATAAAATTACCATCTTTCTCGCTTTTTAATTTATCCGTCTTTCTCAAGGTGAATGATGTTCATCTTTTATTATCTAATTGTATGTAGGTGGAGACTAGGAAGGTTTAGAAACCGTTTAAAAACGCGAAAAGGTAACGGTGAAGGGTTAATCGATATCATTTACGTGTTTTAATGTGTTTTCCATGTTAGAAATCGTATTTAGAATATGATTAGTAATCTTAGGACTTGTGTTGTTGATGATGGTTGTTGTTAGTTGATAATTGATATGAGAACTGATGAATTGTGATGATAGATGATATTTGTGTTATGCCTTAGTGAAATTGTGGAGATTTGTGTGACTCATACCTGTCCGAATAGGACGCAGGCTGCGTCGTGGTGACGCAAGCTGCGTCACACGCTGCCAACAGAAATTTTCCTGCACTGACCCCTTTTCGTAAAATGATCATATCTCCTTCGTTACTTGCTTGTTTTGGGCGTGTGACATCTCGTTGGAACCGTAAGAGGATAAGCTATCACCTCCAATTAAAATTTCTGCATTTTCATGTCTAGAACTATAGTTATGACCGTTTGAAGTGGACCCTTGTTTTCGTTGGGTTCCAAACAACGTTGTTTTGGAGAGGTGATCTATGTTTTTATTCATTATGCTTCCTAAACTTGCTCTAATGCTTATGTATCATGTATTGATTCATTTTTATCATATTTAAGTTTATATAATGCCATATTCACATGTTTTTGTGACGGTTTTTGCTATGTCCCACTTTGAGTCGGTTTTTACAAATGATACGGTTTGAGCACTATTTTGTCTTGTCCTTTGTACTCTCATTCCCTTGGCTACCTTCCCGTTCGTAAGGCTGGAATGTCGGAACGGAGAGGTATCCTACTGCTTAAATGCATGTGTTAGTGGGCATACGACGACGTTGTTGGGAGTTGAACGCTATGCGTTGATCGACCCGGCCGTCAAATGTTGTGTACTTGCGATGTGGTGTTATTTGCATGTAGCGTACCGCTTGTTATGAGGCTTGTGCTCTTTTCCGCCTCTTTCGTGAATTGATCTACCGAAAATGTGGGTACTCGGCGTCTATGATTGACCGAGTCTTGGATGCGAAATGTTTATCGCATGTCGAATCGGAACACGTTTATTCCGAGAATCTGGCCAGGTTTAGACTAGGACCGTATTATTATCATCGTGCTACCAGGAGGAAATTAGTCTACATATACAAAATGTCATCGTGTATGCGTTCAGGGAAATGTCTTATCTCGTGGATGCCTGTTAATCATACTTGCCATGTACAC
>JAIUZE010048714.1:0-10766 GCA_022085475.1 Heliosperma pusillum
CAAACCTTGGGTCGGGAGCGGTCACTCATGATAGCTCTTCAGGCTGTGTACATGGCCCACAGATCAACACGGGTCCTTTCCAGCGCATTTTGTCCTCACTCATGCACATCCCGGGAACCTTCCCAGGAGGTCACCCATCCTAAGACTACTCTCAGTCAAGCACGCTTAACTTTTGAGTTCTTTTTGCATGGACAACCAGAAAAGAAATTGCACTTTGTTGATATGAGTAGTACTTTCAATCCTTTTTAAGCACTAGTCATTTAAGCCTCTCAATGAACCTCTTCAACTATTATGGGGTGTTACAATCACCCCCACTTGAAGAACGCAACGTCCTCGTTGCGCCTGGGAGCATAACCGCTAACCCAGAATCCTCCCCCGCTAGGTTGGTGATCACAATGGAGCGTATAACAACTGCCTCCAGGAGCGTATAACAACTGCCTCCATCACCACACGGTCGCAGGGTTGCTCTGATACCATTTGTAACACCCCGACCCAAACCTTGGGTCGGGAGCGGTCACTCATGATAGCTCTCCAGGCTGTGTACATGGCCCACAGATCAACACGGGTCCTTTCCAGCGCATTTTGTTCTCACTCATGCACATCCCGGGAACTTTCCCAGGAGGTCACCCATCCTAAGACTACTCTCAGTCAAGCACGCTTAACTTTTGAGTTCTTTTGCATGGATGACCAGAAAAGAAAGTGCACTTTGTTGATATGAGTAGTACTTACAATCCCTTTAAGCACTAGTCATTTAAACTTATCAATGGACCTCTTCAACAAATGTGGGGTGTTACAGTCAAGGGCAAAAACTCTTTAAACAAAATCAACTTTTACAACGAAAACACAAAAAACCACCCGTTTTTGTCCTACAAAAGTACCAACGTTCAAAATCCCCACCAACAAAATCAGCAACCATTCATACCACACCAACAGAAGCCTTACAATCCACCTGGTTTTCAAAACCAGAGACCTTCATTCCAACCTATCTTTAACCAACCTTACCAAAATCAACACCAACCATCTCAAATTCAAGGCCAACCTAATGACTCAAGCTTAAGCAAAATTGAGTCCATGCTTTTACAAGTTGTTCAAAAACAAGATTCAATGTTTGCTCAACTTCAAAAGAGTGATCAAGCTCAAAGTGCTGCCATCAAGATACTTAAAACTCAAATGGCCCAATTGGCTACCTCTAATGCCCAAAGAAAACAAGGCCAACTCCCACCTCATGGTGAACAACCGAGGGACACCGCAAATGCTATCACCCTTAGGAGTGGTACCACTTATACGGAACCTCAGCAACCCAAAGAACCAACAGTTGAGCCTACACAAGTAGAGAGCCAAAAAGAAACCTAACCATCCACCGCTAAGGAAGCGGACAACAAACATGAAAACAAGGATGAACCTGAAAAGGAACCCATCAAAATTCAAGTTCCATTTCCCCAACGTTTGAGGAGAAATCATAAGGAAACACAGTTCGGTAAATTCATGGAAGTTGTCAAAAACCTCCAAGTAACGGTTCCCTTCACTGAATTAATTACTCAAATCCCTTCTTATACGAAATTTATGAAGGATATTTTAATTAAGAAAAGGACTTTAGATGATGTAGAAATCATAGCATTCACCGCTGAATACAGTGCGTTATTGCCAAACAAGTCCCCTCCTAAGTTAAAGGATCCTGGTAGTTTCTCTATACCTTGCACTATAGGCACCTACACAATTGATAAAGCTTTATGCGACCTAGGTGCTAGTGTAAGCGTTATGCCCTATTCCATTTGTGAAAAATTGAATATGGGAATTCTAAAATGCACAAGTATCACCCTGCAAATGGCAGATCATCCTCTAAAACAACCTATGGGAGTTTTAGAAGATGTACCTGTTAGAGTACGGAGGTTTTTTATTCCAGTCGATTTTATAGTGTTAGATATGGCTGAAGATTCGCAAATCCCTATCATTTTACGAAGGCCATTTCTATACACTGCGGGAGCAGTAATCGATGTCAAGAATGGAAAATTGACACTAGAAGTAGGTGATGATAAAGTCACCTGCAACTTAAACAGTGCAATGAAGAGCCCTATGCTTGAAGAGCCTTGCTGTTTCCTTGACATTGTCGACTCAATCATTGATGAATCTCTGTACCCATCAATAATTGAGGATCCTTTAGAAGCAATTTTATTGTTAGAGGATATCTCTGAGAACGACAATTTTGAGATCAGTGAGCTGGAAAGGGACTTGACTGGTAAAGAGATACCGTCTGAAGAAGTTGAGGAGTTCATAAGCTTAATTGATGCTCCTGCTAAGGCAGAAGTACATAAACCTGAACTTAAACCTCTTCCCTCAAATCTAAAATATGCTTTTTTAGATGAGTCTGAATATTGCCCTGTCATAGTGAGTGCTCTCCTAGATGAAAATCAGTTAAACTCACTATTAACTGTTTTGAGAAAACATAAAAAGGCAATAGGTTATAAACTTGAAGACCTCACAGGCATAAGCCCCGACTTTTGCATGCATAGAATCAACTTAGAAGAAGGCCAAAGACCTTGTGTTCAAGGTCAACGCCGTCTTAATCCCAACATGCAAGAGGTAGTTAAAACTGAAGTTCTGAAATTGCTAGATGCTGGCATAATCTATGCAATTTCTGACTCAAAATGGGTTAGCCCTGTCCAAGTTGTTCCCAAGAAAGGAGGAACAACAGTAGTCAAGAATGAGAAGAATGAGCTCATCCCCACAAGGATTGTGACGGGATGGCGTATGTGCATTGACTACAGAAAGTTGAATCAATCAACTCGAAAAGATCACTATCCTCTTCCCTTCATTGATCAAATGCTAGAGAGGTTAGCTTGCCACAAATATTTCTGCTATTTAGATGGTTACTTAGGATTTTTCCAAATTCCTATCCACCCTGAGGACCAAGAGAAAACCACCTTCACCTGTCCCTATGGTACTTTCGCTTATCGCCGAATGCCATTTGGCTTGTGTAATGCACCTGCAACTTTCCAGCGTTGCATGACTAGTATCTTTTCCGATTTTGTTGAGACTATCATGGAAGTATTTATGGACGATTTTAGCGTCTATGGCATTTCCTTCGATAATTGTTTGACAAATCTGTCGAAAGTGCTAAAACGCTGTGAAGAAGTCGACCTTGTTCTCAACTGGGAAAAGTGTCACTTCATGGTGAACGAAGGTGTAGTTTTAGGACACATCATTTCCGAAAGAGGTATTGAAGTGGATCGAGCTAAGATCCAAGTTATTGAACAACTGCCACCACCTGCTAATGTAAAAGGAATCAGGAGTTTCCTTGGCCACGCCGGTTTCTACCGACGGTTTATTAAAGATTTTTCGAAAATAGCCAAGCCCCTGACTGAGCTCCTTTTCAAGGATGCACCTTTTAATTTCACAAAGGAATGCCTTGAGGCATTCAACAAAATCAAACGCGCTTTAATCACCGCACCTATAATCCAGTCACCTGATTGGAATCTTCCATTTGAACTTATGTGCGATGCAAGTGATTATGTCGTTGGAGTTGTTTTAGGGCAAAGAAAGGAAAAGTTCCTTCATGCAATTTACTACGCTAGTAAAACCTTAGATCCTGCCCAAATCAACTATGCCACCACTGAAAAAGAACTTCTTGCCATTGTCTACGCCTTAGACAAATTTCGTTCTTACCTTATAGGATCGAAAGTCATTGTTTACACTGACCATGCTGCTTTGAAATATCTGCTTTCAAAGAAAGAGACAAAACCTCGACTTATCCGATGGATCTTACTCCTTCAAGAGTTTGATCTAGAGATCCGGGATAAGAAAGGAGCAGAAAATGTAGTCGCTGACCACCTCTCAAGGATAAGAGTAACTGAAATAGGATTACCAACGCCAATTAATGATTCGTTTGCTGATGATTCATTAATGGCAATTGCGGACTCTTCTCCTTGGTATGCTGATATTGCCAATTTTCTTGTCAGTCGCCAGCTCCCTTCTGACCTTTCTTATAACCAAAGAAAGAGATTTTTGCATGATGCAAAATTCTTTGTTTGGGATGACCCTTATCTTTTCAAGCAGTGTTCTGATGGTCTTTATCGACGATGTATCCCTCAGTGGGAAGTTAAAGGAGTTTTAGAAGGATGCCACTCATCTGCTTATGGTGGTCATCATGGTCCGTCCAACACCGTAGCCAAAGTCTTACAATCCGGGTTTTTCTGGCCCACAATGTTTAAAGATTCAAAAGACTTTGTTATGGCTTGTGACGCTTGTCAACGAATGGGTCAAATATCCAAGAGACATGAAATGCCTCAAAACGGCATATTAGAAGTTGAAATATTCGATGTCTAGGGTATTGACTATCAAGGACCATTCCCTTCTTCTAACGGAAATCCTTATATTCTAGTCGCTGTTGACTATGTTTCCAAGTGGGTAGAAGCAATTGCCACTCCCACAAATGATGCTAGAGCTGTGATACGACTATTTAAGAAGATCATCTTTCCACGTTTTGGTGTACCCAGAGCCGTGATTAGTGATCGAGGAACTCATTTTGGAGAAAAGCAGTTAGACACTCTGCTTGCCAAATATGGTGTGTATCACAGACAAGGATTAGCCTACCACCCTCAGACCAGCGGTCAAGTAGAAGTCTCAAATAGAGAGTTGAAAACAATTCTTCAGAAAGTAGTCTCAAGATCTAGAACTGACTGGAGCAGTAAGCTCGATGACACCTTATGGGCTTATCGCACAGCTTTCAAAACCCCGATTAGAACATCTCCTTATCGGTTGGTTTATGGAAAGGCCTGTCATCTTCCTATCGAGTTAGAGTACAAAGCTTACTGGGCTATCAAAGAACTCAATTTAGACACTAAGCTTAGCACTGATAGACGACTTTTGCAACTCAATGAACTAGAAGAATTTCGTTTGCAAGCTTATGAGAATTCTAGGATCTAGAAAGAGAAAACGAAGCGTTGGCACGACAAGAGGATAATTAAAAAAGAGTTTAATGTCGGTGACCAAGTACTTCTTTTCAACTCCCGTTTGAAAATATTTCCGGGAAAACTTCGATCACGATGGTCTGGACCATTCACTGTCAGATATGTAAGCAAGTACGGCTATGTGGAACTAATGACTAGCAATGGTGAGAAATTCAAAGTCAATGGACACAGACTAAAACTCTACTATAGCAATTCTATCATCGGATGTTTAGATATTGTCTATACGGAGCGTTCATCCCCAACCCAATGATTTCATAGAAGAATTCGTCGAGCAAGACGTTAAACAAGCGCTTCTCGGGAGGCAACCCGTGTTTTCCCTTTTTGCATTTTTATTTTTTTCCCTTTTACGTTGTTTTGCTAGATTTCTTTGTAGATGAAAGAGTTTTTGAAGAATCTCTGAAAACCTTCCTTGTCAAGTCCAAAAGACTAGCTTGGGGAAGTCCGCGCCGACTAGTAAGCTTCACTCTTCTTTCATTTTTCCTTTTCCCCATTAAGCATCTCATTGCATATTTAGTTTTTGTGCTCACATTGAGGACAATGTGATGTTTAGCTTGGGGGAGGGATTCCCATTTTGCATTTTAGTTATATTTTTCAAATTTTGAATAAGAAAGAGAAGATTTTAGAGAGAAATTTTAAAATTCTTGAACACAATTGAATGCTTTTCATGCTTTGCTTGCTTGTCTATTATGCTATCATGTTACGATTTCCCAAACTTAGAGCTTTCAAACCATAATGATTCAATATTCATTGAATTTTGCATACATGGGGAAGTCTTGTACACAGTAGGCATGGAATGAATCTATAGATGAGTACGCTTGATCTTGACATTTGGCAAACTACTTATATTGTAAGGTAGAACCTCCTAAGGCTGGTACATCCATGCCCAGTCTCATCTAGGTGTGTGTAGTTCTCCTTGTGATGTGTGTCATGTCAAAACGCATAAGTATGGTTCTCATTTCATTTCTATAAGCATTGCATTCATGATTCACTAATATTTGAAGCCTTTTTCACTTTAATTTGCCCCTCAAAATTAGCCCCTTCATACAAATGTTTCATAAGATAATAGCTACAAGTTAAAATTGCCTACCTTTTGAGCTAGTAGCTAGACTATTGTGTATAGGTGCTTTTTTGAGAAGATTTGTTCTTATCTGTCAAAGTAAATTTGGAAGAACGAAAAAATTCAAGAAGTGAAGTTTTGTTCAAAAGAAAAAAAGAAAAAAAAAGAAGAAAAAAAAAGAAAAAAAAAATCGAAATAAAAAGAAATAAGAAAAGAAGTTGTGAGTATCCCCTCAAAATGTCAAATCAATAGAAGGAGTTTACCCTTGTGTTTCGTGTGTAATAAGCCAATCTGTTGCTTCTGGCTTCGTTATTCGTCTTTTGGAAATTCATCGGAAGTTTGGATTGAGTATTCATTCATCATTGCTCAGTTGCTAGCTCACTCTAAACTTCACATGACCATAACTATTTGTCCACCTTTCACCCATTTCCCAAAGCCTTCTTCTCATTTTTTGGCTTCTTTTCTATGTGCATTGTGATCTTTGACTTCTGTTTTGAATTGTTTACCATATTAGACTGCGGACACATTTTCATAAGTCGTAGATAGGTGAGTGTCTCAAAAACATTTACACATAAAGAAATGACCTTTTTACATACATTGAGTGCTCGAGTGTACCGTGAGAGTCCATTTGTCAAAAGATCATGCAAGAGCCGAAGGTCTATAGTGAAATTCTTTGTGCTACGCCGTTATGTAAATCTCAGCCATGTTTATGTATCATTCTTGCCCACGTTGTTTTTGAGTTATGATTCATTATGTTTCCAAAGTTATACGTTGAGATTTGTTTCTTGATGGTGTAGTACCAACGCTTCACCTTGTTCCTGGTATTGTTTTTGTTTGTGTTTGCTTGAGACAAGCAAAGGTTTAGCTTGGGGGAGTTTGATAATTGAGATTTTTGTATGCATTATATAAACCCCCACTTTAAAGCTCGGTTTTGTATGCATTTTGTGCTTTGTTCAGCCCTTTTATGAGCTACTATCGTCTTCTAGCGAATTCCTGTGTTCTAACCTGTTTTGTAGGGAAAGTGACGTTTCCACGCCCTTTTTCTATATTCCCGAGCATTTGCCTAGAACCCGACGATTCGAAGAAGGAAGCTTGACCATGTGAAAGGCATTTCAAGAAGGTTCACTAATTCGAAAGAGAGAAGGAGCAAAGACAGTTTCGTAGTTGTCGGAAGATCAATCAATTGGGCGAAAGAATTCATCGCTTTACATCAAATCCTATCAACAAACCCGATTGTAGAGGTCAAGGGGGATGTTGGAAGTCAAGTCAAGCAAAGGAAGATAAAACGTTAGTCAACCGCTTCTAGAAGACCACTTACCCGATCGGGTAAGTGTGTACCCGATCGGGTATCCTTGCTGATCCGAGCATGACGGCTCCTTCTTCCTTATTTTGTCCTATGTGTTTAATGCCCGACCTCTTCTCCACGAAACCCTAATACTATAAATAGATGCTCTAGCCCCTCACAATCTCACACACTATCTCACACAATCTAATCTTATATCTCATACAATCTTCTTACTAGTTTTCTCTTTAGCTTTAGTCTTTCTAGTTTAGATTATCTTCTTCTTTTGTCTTTTGTTCTTAGTTTATTTCTGTCCATTTCATATCAAAACATTAGTTTAGTTCAATAGAATTTAAATCTTTGTAGTCTACTTTGTTGGGTACAAGAGTTGTAATTCAAGGTACGGTATTCCTATGCAAAGGATTTCTATTGTCGTTATCACTTTCATTGTTGATCATCACCTAGGTATTCCTAATTTATCCTTTGTTTATTGTTCTTTATTGTTTTCCATTTGATTATTATCCTCTATTCATATCACTTAGATTCGTTTTTATGTTGTTATAATCATAGTTCCATTTCTTAGATTGTCATATAGTGTCGTTATTATCGCCACATAGAGAGTCTAAATTATTGTCAAAATCAACTAATCATGTCTATCTTAACTTTCATTGTTAATATCATTTTAGATATAAACATAATCATGAGTGAGTAGTCACCTTTCTAGGGTGTAGGGTAGCCATGTTAGATTGATTAAAAGATGATAATTGGATAAAAGAAATTGTGCTTTTAAAACATTGTGTCTACGCATGTTTGGACTTTAACGATAGTTGACGATTCTTGATCACAATCATTGACTAGTGTGGAATTCTTTTCCAAAGTAGATATACGAGACTTGAATAGACAAAGAATGACATAGTGGATTAAGACCTAGTAAATCGCACAAAAAGCCTGCTAGACCATCTGATCTATGATTGTAATGAACACACCATTCTTACGAACGCGCAATGAATTATTTGCATATCCTAAATCCAATTTCATCAATATGTCAATCTACATGTGTGAACCTATTTCCCTAGATGCTTCTCATTATTGTTAAATCATCAATTGCCTTATTGCTTTCATCTTTAATTGCTTTTATTTTATTTTCATTTATGCCTTTTGTTAGTTTAGACATCACAATTCCAACACCTAGAAAATCATTAGATAAAACTCAATTATGAGACGATTCACAATCCATAGGAAACAACATCTCCCTGAGGATCGACTCCTACTTCCCTAATTACATTAATTTGTTATTAGCCTAGTCTGGGTAATTTATCTTTATATCGGGCTCGCGACAAGCACGATCAACCTGCCGCCGCACTCCCCTCATTTCGCTTCCGTCCTTCCCGTCACCTCCCTTCTCTCCTTCCGCGTTCGTTTCTTTTTCTTGTTCTAATCTGAAAAAATGAGAAAAACTTTAGTGGTTGTTGTGTTTGTTTATTTTTTTTTTCTTTTTTTTTTTCAGATCTGGAAGCGGTGGTGGTGGTTTTCTATTTTTTTTTAGAATTGGAAACGTGGTGGTGGGGTGTTGGGTAGGACGCCCGCGGCAAAGAGGGTGGGGGACGCGCGTGTGTTTGTGCAAGGGAGGAAGATGGCGGTGGCAGGGCAGGGGAGCGGCGGTTGGCGCCGGCAGGGCAGGGGATGGTTGTCGGTTTTGGTGAGTGAGGGAGAGAAGGTGGTTAATTTTTTAGGTTTTTATTTAGGAGGTAGAGAGATAAGAAAGGTAGAGAGATAGTGAGAAATGAGAAAATGAGAAAAATGTGCTGAGATGAGGGTATATGTAGTAGGGTTTGAATGAGATAATTGTATGTGTCTCACAATTTAGGCCATCTATTTTGTTTTAATCCTAGCTCTTCATTCTTTTGATCCAAAGGCTTGGTACTAAGGGAAGACTCATTTGAACCTAACTCTCTCTCTCTCTCTCTCTCTCTCTGTCTGTCTATATATATATATATATATATATATATATATATATATATATATATATATATATATATATATAAGAGGCTTTTTTCGAGCAATTTTATTAGTCAACATCATCTTTTTCAGTTTTTGGACAGTATATTTTAAGATCTTGCAAGATTACGAAAAAGATCTTATGTAATATTTTTAATATCACAACTATTATTTACGTAAGAAGAAATGTTGATCATAAATATAAAAAAAATATAATGCAGAACATTTTGAAACTTACATATTTGGATTCGTGGCGAAAAATGCTTTCACTGGAGTATAAATTTTATATTTTTGTACTACTATATTGTTGATAATATGATATGACTGGAGTATAAGTATTTGAAAAAAAATTGTATTATTCTAATACTCCCTCAACACACATATTTTCACCCCATTTGCTTTTGGGAGTTCAAAGTTGTCGACCTTTTACAGTAATTAAGTTGAAGAATAAAAAATATTAGATTATAAAACAAAAACACTTACTTTTTTTTATTACATCTTTCACGAAAAAAATTTCAAGAATAAAAAAAGTAACATATAGACTTCGAAAAATACGGTCAAAGTGTCGTCTAGGAGACCGCAATAAAGCAAATGGGGTGAAAATAGGTGTGTGAAGAGAGTACTATTATAATAATTTAGTAACAGTCAACAAATATTTATTTTATAAAAAAAAAGATAGTATACTACTTAGTATTTTATTTGTCCTACATTGAAAAATAATGTAGGTGTGGTGAATATACTATGAATAAATAGTAAAATTGTCTCACGTCAAAAACATTATCATAATGATCATGTGATTATAAATATTATAGGCATCATTATTGGAGTTTATTTATCCACCCAAAATATTTCGAGTCTCTTAAATATTGTCTTAGAGACCTCTTAAAAGTTTTTATTAGTATCTCTCCAATATTGACAGTTGTATAACCACATCCACATTAGTAAAACTTAAATCATCAAAAATTAATTTAGGAAATTATCATAAAAAAGAAGTGAAAAATGTTTTAACTACTTCAATCTACAATTCTATATTATATTCAAGTGGTGTTTATAATTTTTATATAAAAACTTTTACATTTCATTTCATAAAAAAAAATATTGTAAAAATGAGTCATCCTTCGAACGTAGATATCAACTCAAAATATTTTGAATCTCTTAAGTAATGTCTTACAGAGTTTTTAAAAGTTTATATTATGATCTCCACCTTAATGGAATTTACATCATCAAAATTAATTTAGGAAAGTATCATAAATAATAATTTAAGAACGGAATTTATTTTCGCAGTACGATTTTTACTTATTATAGTAATTTTTGTGCAGTATTTTCCATTTGCATGCCCTTAATAAAAAAACTCTAAAAATCAAATTCTCCCTTATTACACTGCCTCTCAAATTATCTCTCAAGTTTATCAAAGACAACATCTCAAATCAAAAAATTTGCAATCAAATACAACATCTCAAAT
>JAIUZE010048716.1:0-10729 GCA_022085475.1 Heliosperma pusillum
ATGTGAGATACTATAAGAATAAATAGGCAATTCGATAAATAATGATAAGCGCATATGGAATACAAATCCGAATCCATCATGTTATTCAAAGACTCGGGGAAGACACTCTTAGGCAACCGAATACGCTCACTAGGGCTTGCATCTCACCGTTAGCGGTATAAGTTTGATAAGATTGAGACTCGACAAACAAACCATGCCAAGTCATGGAATGACCATGAATAATCAATCATGTAATCATCCATCCAAACACAACGACACAATGACGACATCTCTCACGGTAAATGAAACGCACTAGCACCGTGTACATGGCAAGTATGATTAAAAGGCATCCACGGGATCAAAACATTCCCTGAACGCATACACGATTCAATTCATTTCGTATATGTGGACTAATTTCCTCCGGTAGGACGACGATAATAATACGGTCCTAGTCTAAATCTGGCCAGAATCCAGGAATCGCATTTTCCAGTTCGACATGCGATACACATTTCGCATCCAATACTCGGTCAATCAAAGACGCCGAGTACCCCAAATTCGGTTGACATTCACGAAAGAGGCGGAAAAGAGCTCAAGCCTCATAACAAGCGGTACGCTACATGCAAATGACACCACCTCGCAAGTACACAACATTTGACGGCCGGGTCGATCAACGCATAGCGTTCAACTCCCAACAACGTCGTCGTATGCCCACTACACATGCAATTAAGCAGTAGGATACCTCTCCGTTCCGACATTCCAGCATTACGAACGGGAAGGTAGCCAAGGGAATGAGAGTACAAAGCACAAGACAAAATAGTGCTCAAACCGTATCATTTGTAAAAACCGACTCAAAGTGGGACATATCAAAAACCGTCACCAAGCATGAGAATAGGGCATTATATAAATGTAACTATGATAAACATGAATCAATACATGATACATAAGCATTAGACCAAGTTAAAGAAGCATAATAAATAGGAAACATAGATCTTATCTCAAAACAACAAGTTTGGAAACTAACTAAAATAAGGGTCCACTTCAAACTGTCATAACTATAGTTCTAGACATGCAAATGCATAAATTCCAAGTCGAGGTGATAGCTTATCCTCTTACGGTTCCAACGATAGGTCACAAGCCCAAAACAAGCAAGTAACGAAGGAGATATGATCATTTTACAAAAAGGGGTCAGTGCAGTGAAACTGCACAAGTCACGACCGTGACTTGTATTTCACGCCCGTGAAACTCTCTGTTACGCAAGGGTATATGGTCAGCCACTATTTCACGCTCGTGACATGAGTTTCACGACCGTGACTTGGGTCAAGACATCTCCATTTTGTTCTAAACTCAACCATCATCAACTATTATCATAAATCATCAATTCTCATATCAATTCTCATATCAATTCTCAACAAACAACAAGTATCATCATCAACACAATTTCTAAGCTTACTAGTCATATTCTTAATATGAATCCTAACATGGAAAACACGTAAAACACGTAAATGATATCGAGTAACCCTTCACCGTTACCTGTTTGCGTCTTTAAACGATTTCTAAGACTTCCTCCACTAGATAGTAATCTTTGTCGGGGTCTAGAAAGTCTCCACCTAAACAAAGACGACAAAAGATGAATATAATTCACCTTTGAGAAAGACAGATAAATTGAAAAGCGAGAAAGACGGTAATTTTATTACCAATACGGATAGAGGAAGATGAGAGGGGAAGAATAAGACGAACTTACGTGAATTTGAGCGAGAAACGAAAGAGTTATGATGATTATAAGACGGATCAAAAATGGAGGCAAGGTTTTGGTTGATTTCTTAGTGATGAATTAAGAGTTGAGTTGTGTGAGAATGAATTAGGTTAAGGGGGAGTATGAGGTGAGTAAGTGGAAAAGTCAAGAAAAGTCAAAGACGACTTAAGACGGGATTCACTTGAAATCTCGCGTAAAATCCAAATACGAGCTCGGAAATTCTAAATTCGACTCGGGAAATTAAATTCTAAATTAAAACTAAATTTCGCTGAAAAGTATCCGTAAAATATTTTCACTATAAAAATATGGTACATTTGCGGGTGTTACACCATGCCTACTGTGTACAAGACTTCCCCATGTATGCACAATTCAATGAATATTGAATCATTATGGTTTGAAAGCTCTAAGTCTGGGAAAGGTAACATGATAGCATAATAAACAAGCAAGCAAAGAATGAAAAGCATTCAATTGTGTGTTCAACATTTTAAAATTTCTCTCTAAAATCTTCTCTTTCTTATTCAAAATTTGAAAAATATAACTAAAATGCAAAATGGGAAAATGCAATCCCTCCCCCAAGCTAAACATCACATTGTCCTCAATGTGAGCACAAAGACTAAATATGCAATGAGATGCTTAATGGGAAGAAAGGAAAAATGAAAGAAGAATGAAGCTTACTAGCCAGCGCAGACTCCCCCAAGCTAGTCTTTTGGACTTGACAAGGAAGGTCTTCAGAGATTCTTCAAAAACTCTTTCATCTGCAAAGGAAATCTACCAAAACAACGTAAAAGGGAAAAAACAAAAAAATAAAATGCAAAAAGAAAGGAAACACGGGTTGCCTCCCGAGAAGCGCTTGTTTAACGTCCTGCTCGACGAATGTTTCTATGAAATCATTGGGTTGGGGATTGACGCTCCATATAGACAATATCTAAGCATCCGATGATAGAATTGCTATAGTAGAGTTTCAGTCTGTGTCCATTGACTTTGAATTTTTCACCATTGCTAGTCATTAGTTCCACATAGCCATACTTGTTAACATATGTGACAGTGAATGGTCCAGACCATCGTGATCGAAGTTTTCCCGGAAAGATTTTCAAACGGGAGTTGAAAAGAAGTACTTGGACACCGACATTAAATTCTTTTCTAATTATCCTCTTGTCGTGCCAACGCTTCGTTTTCTCTTTGTAGATCCTAGAATTCTCACAAGCTTGCAAACGAAATTCTTCTAGCTCATTGAGTTGCAAAAGTCGTCTATCGGCACGAAGCTTAGTGTCTAAGTTGAGTTCTTTGATAGCCCAGTAAGCTTTGTACTCTAACTCGACAGGAAGATGACAGGCCTTTCCATAAACCAATCGATAGGGAGATGTCCCAATCGGGTTTTGAAAGCTGTACGATAAGCCCATAAGGTGTCATCGAGCTTATTACTCCAGTCAAAACTAGATCTTGAGACTACTTTCTGAAGAATTGTTTTCAACTCTCTGTTTGAGACTTCTACTTGACCGCTAGTCTGAGGGTGGTAGGCTAATCCTCGTCTGTGATACACACCATATTTGGCGAGCAGAGTGTCTAACTGCTTTTCTCCAAAATGATTTCCTCGATCACTTATCACGGCTTTGGATACACCAAAACGCGGAAAAATGATATTCTTAAATAGCCGTATCACAGCTCTAGCATCATTGGTGGGAGTGGCAATTGCTTCTACCCACTTAGAAACATAGTCGACAGCGACTAAGATGTAACGATTTCCGTTAGAAGAGGGAAATGGTCCTTGATAGTCAATACCCCAGACATCGAATATTTCGACTTCTAATATGCCGTTTTGAGGCATTTCATGTCTCTTGGATATTTGACCCATTTGTTGACAAGCGTCACAAGCCATAACAAAGTCTTTGGAATCTTTAAACATCGAGGGCCAGAAAAACCCGGATTGTAAGACTTTGGCTACGGTCTTGGACGGACCATGATGACCACCATAAGCAGATGCGTGGCATCCTTCTAAAACTCCTTTAACTTCCCACTGGGGGATACATCGTCTATACAGACCATCTGAACACTGCTTGAAAAGATAAGGGTCATCCCAAACAAAGAATTTTGCATCATGCAAAAATCTCTTTCTTTGGTTATAAGAAAGGTCAGAAGGTAGCTGTCGACTGACAAGAAAATTGGCAATATCAGCATACCAAGGAGAAGAGTCCGCAACTGCCATTAATGAATCATCAGCAAACGAATCATTAATTGGCGTGGGTAATCCTATTTCAGTTACTCTTATCCTTGAGAGGTGGTCAGCGACTATATTCTCTGCTCCTTTCTTATCCCGAATCTCTAGATCAAAATCTAGAAGGAGTAGGATCCATCGGATAAGTCTAGGTTTTGCCTCTTTCTTTGAAAGCAGATATTTCAAGGCAGCATGGTCAGTGTAAACAATGACTTTTGATCCTATAAGGTATGAACGGAATTTGTCTAAGGCATAGACAATAGTGAGAAGTTCTTTTTCAGTGGTGGCATAGTTGATTTGGGCAGGATCTAAGGTTTTACTAGCATAGTAAATTGCATGAAGGAACTTTTCCTTTCTTTGCCCCAAAACAACTCCAACGACATAATCACTCGCATCGCACATAAGTTCAAATGGAAGATTCCAATCAGGTGACTGGATTATAGGTGCCGTGATTAAAGCGCGTTTGATTTTGTTGAATGCCTCAAGGCATTCCTTTGTGAAATTAAAAGGTGCATCCTTAAAAAGGAGCTCAGCTAGGGGCTTGGCTATTTTAGAAAAGTCTTTAATGAACCGTCGGTAGAAACCGGCGTGGCCAAGGAAACTCCTGATTTATTTTACATTAGCAGGTGGTGGCAGTTGTTCAATAACTTGGATCTTAGCTCGATCCACTTCAATACCTCTTTCAGAAATGATGTGTCCTAAAACTACACCTTCGTTCACCATAAAGTGACACTTTTCCCAATTGAGAACAAGGTCGACTTCTTCACAGCGTTTCAGTACTTTGGATAGATTTGTCAAACAGTTATCAAAGGAAATGCCATAGACGCTAAAATCGTCCATGAATACTTCCATGATAGATTCAACAAAATCCGAAAAGATACTAGTCATGCAACGCTGAAAAGTTGCAGGTGCATTACACAGGCCAAATGGCATTCAGCGATAAGCGAAAGTACCATAGGGACAGGTGAAGTTGGTTTTCTCTTGGTCCTCAGGGTGGATAGGAATTTGGAAAAATTCTGAGTAACCATCTAGATAGCAGAAATATTTGTGGCAAGCTAACCTCTCTAGCATTTGATCAATGAAGGGTAGAGTATAGTGATCTTTTCTAGTTGATTGATTCAACTTCCTATAGTCGATACACATACGCCATCCCGTCACAATCCTTGTGGGGATGAGCTCATTCTTTTTGTTTTTGACTACTGTTGTTCCTCCTTTCTTGGGAACAACTTGGACAGGGCTAACCCATTTTGAGTCAGAAATTGCATAGATTATGCCAGCATCTAGTAATTTCATAACTTCAGCTTTAACTACTTCTTGCATATTTGGATTAAGACGGCGTTGACCTTGAACACAAGGTTTTTGACCTTCCTCTAAGTTGATTCTATGCATGCAAAAGTCAGGGCTTATGCCTGTGAGATCTTCAAGTTTATATCCTATTGCCTTCCTATGTTTTTTCAAGATAGTCAATAGTGAGTTTAACTGATTTTCATCTAGGAGAGCACTCACTATGACTCGGCAATATTTAGACTCATCTAAAAAGGCATATTTTAGATTTGAGGGAAGAGGTTTAAGTTCAGGTTTATGTACTTCTGCCTTGGAAGGAGTATCAATTAAGCTTATGAACTCTTGGACTTCTTCAGACGGTATCTCTTTTCCAGTCAAGTCCTTTTCCAGTTCACTGATCTCGAAATTGTCGTTCTCAGAGATATCCTCTAACAACAAGATTGCTTCTAAAGGATCCTCAATTATTGAAGGATACAGGGATTCATCAATAATTTAGTCGACAATGTCAAGGAAACAGCAAGGCTCTTCAAGCATAGGGCTCTTCATTGCACTGTTTAAGTTATAGGTGACTTTATCATCACCTACTTCTAATGTCAACATTCCATTCTTGACATCGATTACTGCTCCCGCACTGTGTAGAAATGGCCTTCCTAAAATGATAGGGATTTGCGAATCTTCAGCCATATCTAACACGATGAAATCGACTGGAATGAAAAACCTCCCTACTCTGACAAGCACATCTTCTAAAACTCCCATAAGTTGTTTTAGAGAACGGTCTGCCATTTGCAGGGTGATACTTGTGCATTTGAGAATTCCCATATTCAATTTTTCCCAGATGGAATAGGGCATGACGCTTACACTAGCACCTAGATCGCATAAAGCTTTATCAATAGTGTAGGTGCCTATAGTGCAAGGTATAGAGAAACTACTAGGATCCTTTAACTTAGGAGGGGACTTATTTTGCAATAACGCACTGCATTCAGCGGTGAATGCTATGATTTCAACATCATCTAAAGTCCTCTTTTTAGTCAAGATATCCTTCATGAATTTCGTGTAAGAAGGGATTTGAGTGATTAATTCAGTGAAGGAAACCGTTACTTGGAGGTTTTTTACTACTTCCATGAATTTGCTGAACTGGGTTTCCTTATGATTTCTCCTCAAACCTTGGGGAAATGGAACTTGAATTTTGATGGGTTCAGGTTCATCTTTCTTTTCGGGTTTGTTTTCCGCTTCCTTAGCGGTGGATGGTTGGGTTTCTTTTTGGCTCTCTACTTGTATGGGCTCAACTATTGGTTCTTTGGTTTGCTGAGGTTCCGTATAAGTGGTACCACTCCTAAGGGTGATAGCATTTGTGGTGTCCCTCGGTTGCTCACCATGAGGTGGGAGTTGGCCTTGTTTTCTTTGGGTAACAGAGGTAGCCAATTGGGCCATTTGAGTTTCAAGCATCTTGATGGCAGCATCTTAAGCTTGATCACTCTTTTGAAGTTGAGCAAACATTGAATCTTGTTTTTGAACAACTTGGAGAAGCATAGATTCAATTTTGCTCAAGCTTGAGTCATTAGGTTGAATTTGGGGTGGTTGGTGTTGAGGTTGGTTTTGGTAAGGTTGGTTGAAGTTAGGTGGGAATGAAGGTCTCTGGTTGTGAAAACCAGGTGGATTGTAAGGCTTATGTTGATGTGGTATGAATGGTTGTTGAATTTGTTGGTGGGAATTTTGAATGTTGGTGCTTTTGTAGGACAAAAAAGGATGGTTCTTTGTGTTTTCATTATAGAAGTTTGAGAAAGCGTTGCCTTGCCTATATCCTTGATAAGCATTGACTTGCTCTATAGAACTTCTACATTCTTGAATACTATGCCCTCCAACCCCACATGTCTCACATACCACTACGTGGTTAGTGACGTTAACATGTTCCTTGGATTGGGAAGAGCTTCCTACTTGTTGCTACAGAAGGGCTAATTGGGCTTCTACGAGCGCTACTTTACTTGAATCGTCCTGCTTGGTTTTGAGTGGCATAGCACGCGAGTTGCTATACTGAGAATCGTGGATTGCCATTGACTCGATAGTTGTACTAGCTATTTCTACATCGATTTGATCGAAACGACCATTGTTAGCGGAGTCGAGGATACGACGCGATTCGCCACAACAACCGTTGTAGAAGTGATAGCTAAGAACCATGAATCAAGGCCATGATGAGGGCATTCTCTTTGTAATTCTTTGTACCTTTCCCATGCCTCATAAAGGCTTTCATCGCCTCTCTGACGGAATCCAGTAATTTGACTCTGTAAGAGTGCGATTCGTTCTGGTGGGAAGTACTTTTGATAGAAAGCAAGAGCTAGACCATCCCAGTCGGCTATTCCTAGGGAAACTCGGTCAAGACTATTGATCCAGAGTTTTGCCTTTCCCCTTAAAGAGAAGGAAAAGAGCATTTCCCTAATCTTCTCTTGGGATACTTCAGTCGTTTGTCTAATTGTGGAGCAATAGTCACAGAAGTTTTGGATATGAAGGTTGGGATCTTCTGTGGCATTGCCACCAAATTGACTTCTTTCTATTAGATTGATGAAGGCAGGTTTGATTTCAAAGTTTTGGGCAGTGATTTGAGGTGTAGCGATACCCCTTGGAAGTGTATCTGCAGTGGGTTTGGAATAGTCGGAAAGTCGAACCATTTTTGTTTGTGAAGATGAAGATGGAGTGTTGGTTGAAAGTTGATTGGTTTTTGGGAATGGAGATGAGAATGGATCTTCTTCTCCTTCAAGATTTGGTAAGATATCCGAGTATTTCTCACGAATACGATCTAAACTTGAAATATCAGAAGCTTTTGAGATTTCGTTGAATAGCTTTAATTTCCTACGCAGAGTTCTTTCTAGTTCGGGGTCTAAAGGAATAGGGGTCCCTAGTCTAGAAGATCTGGGCATAAGATTGAAAAGCTAAGATGAAAAATCAAGAGAGGTCTAAAGGAATTTGGGTTCCTAAAGACTAGATACAACAGATTGCGATAAAAATCACAAGAAAAAGGAAGACTAAACTGTGCTCCCCGGCAGCGGCGCCAAAATTTAATCGGGCCTGTCGCAAGCCCAATACAAAGATAATTTATCCAGACTAGGCTAATAACAATTTAATGTAATTAGGGAAGTAGGGGTCGATCCACAGGGAGATGGTGTTTCCTATGGATTGTGAATCGTCTCACAATTGAGTTCTATCTAACGATTTTCTGGGTTTTGAGGTTTTGAATTCTAAACTAATAAAGAACATAAATAAAAACAAACTAAAAGCAAACTAAAATGAAAACAATAAAGTAAATGATGAATTAACAATAATGAGAAGCATCTAGGGAAGTAGGTTCACACATGTAAATTGACATATTGATGAAATTGGATTTAGAACATGCAAATAATTCATTGTGAGTTCGTAAGAATGATGTGTTCATTACAATCATAGATCAGATGGTCTAGCAGGCTTTTAGGCGATTAACTAGGTCTTAATCTACCATGTCATGCTTTGTCTATTCAATTCGCGTATGTCTACCTTGGAAAAGAATTCCATACTAGTCAATGATTTTGATCAGGAATCGTCAACTATCGTTAAAGTCCAAACATGCATAGACACAATGTTTTAAAAGCACAATTTCTTTTATCCAATTATCATCTTTTAATCAATCCAACATGGCTACCCTACACCCTAGAAAGGTGACTACTCACTCATGATAATGTTTATATCTACAATGATGATGATAATAAAAACTAGGATAGACATGTTTAGTTGGTTTTTGACAATAATTTAAGACTCTTTATTAGGCGATAATAACGACGCTAATTGACAATCTAAGAAATGAAATTACGATTATAACAATATGAAAATGAATCTAAGACAATATGTAAAGAGGATAATAATCAAAAGGAAAACAATAAAGGACAATAAACAAAGGATAGAATAGAAGTACCTAGGTGACGATCAACAACGAAAGCGATAACAATAATAGAAATCCCTCGCATAGAATAATCGTACCTTGAATTACAACTCTTGAACCCAAAAAAGTAGACTACAAGATTGAAATTCTTATTGATCTAAGCTAATGTTTTGATATGAAATGGACAGAAATAAACTAAGAACAAAAGACAAAAGAAGAAAATAATCAAAACTAGAAAGACTAAACTAAAGAGAAAATGTAAGAAGAAAGGAGATGTTGTGTAAGAGATTGTTGTGAGTTGTGTTGGATGCCTTTGAGAAGAGGGGCTGGAGCATCTATATATAGCATTAGGGTTTCGTGGAGAAGAGGTCGATCATTGAACACATAAGACAAAAATAGGAAGTTGAAGCATTTTTCTCGAAGCAGCATACTTACCCGATCGGGTAAGTGGTCATCTGGAAGCTTTTGACTAACGTTTCATCTTCCTTTGCTTTGACTTGACTTCCATGATCCCCCTTGACCTCTTCAATCGGGTTTGTTGATAGGGTTTGATGTAAAGCGATGATTGCTTTCGCCTAATTGATTGATCTTCCGAAAACTACGAAACTGTCTTTGCTTCTTATTGTGCGAATATATCCGTATACATCCCTTTAATCTTACAGGATTATAATGAAATTACGATTTATATGATTAACGGGTCATAAACGAAATTGCATAATAAACAAAGGGATTAGAATAACCTTTAGTCCTCGTAAATTCGGCCTAAGAACAGATATCAAAGCAGATATCCTCCTAATCGTCTCACCCAAGATTGATCGAGAAATGCCCTTGTATTTGCTAGAAAATTAGAGAGAAAAAGAGTCTGTATCCTTTTCTTGTGATGTGAATTGATGATAATCAAAATTAGAGAGTTAGAATGAGTAAAACTCCTCCCATATACTCCCTCTAACACGGCACACATGGGAGAAAAATAAGGGATATTTTTCTCTTGTTTTGTTACCATTTTGACCGAAATTCCTCAGAGTAATCTGGACTCTTTTTTCGGTTATATTAGCTTCCATTTAATATAATGTTATACATATTATATTTGTCTAATATGTTGTCATACATTAATAAGGTCCAGTACAACATTTTGCAGTGGATATATTAACATAACAATTATTATGACAATCGTATAATATATATACTTCAATTATAAATATCGGTATATTTATAATCCTGCTAATTAAATATAACAGTTTATGTTTAATTACGAATTAACATTTTAATTCATTTAAGCTCACATTATATACTACAACTAAATATAACATTTTATATTTAATTACGAATTACAGTTAATTCGTCTTAGCTAACATTATTTAATCGTTATTAAATAATGATATCATCATCACATTGACTAACCTTTTAGTCAAAAACACCGACTAACCTTTTAGTCATTTAATAAGGCATCAATATGATTATTTTCTCAATCAATCACACTCTCAATCACATCTTTAGGTGTGACTTTTAGGGACCGGGATCACCGCCATCTGTATAGACAATAACTTCCAAACTTATCTAGTAGCCCAACCGTTTCGATAAACGTTAATCACCTGAT
>JAIUZE010048721.1:0-16441 GCA_022085475.1 Heliosperma pusillum
ACACAAAAGCTATCAAGCAGTGCACTCCATATGCTCGTTAAAGATAGTAAGGCCTATCAATGTCATGGTCCAAGATACTCATTTAGAATTAGAATGGTCAAGACGCCATATACTCATAATTCTCTATGGGTACTTAGTCAACACGACACCAACCATATAATAAAACAGTCACTGGAAAAACATCCTATCATGTGACTAATTTCATATAAAGAATAACCAAATATCATATCGCCTCATATCTACTACGGCTAATTCAATAATCAAATAAAACCTTACTTGAAGACAAATCCCCGACCCGAGTCCCGCGACGGGTCATCAGTCAAATCGGGGCTGACTAGATCTTAGTTTGACCAAACCCGTTGGATCAAACCGGCTAGAAACAGAGTCTTTATCACATAAACTTACACATAAAAATCAACATATTCAATACATGTTATTTTATTAACTTCTAACATGTGAATTATTATAACATACCAGAACCCCGTTTGACTTAACTGACATCCAATTAAACTCCGATCTCGTCCTATAATTTCTAACATGTGAGAAATAATAATTTAATGAAAAACCTTTTTAATTAAATATTTTACTTATTAATATTTCTCGCTTGCTAATTATTACAAAACGCGATAAAAAATGATGATAACTCAAAAACCGTCACAAGTCCCAAAGTGGGACCCACGGGCTGAGTTGGGCCGGACCCACATGGGCCTGATTTGGGCCTCACGGCCTGATTTGGGCTCAATGGGCTGTTTTGCCTAAAATTTCTAAAAACCGTTTTTCCAATATTTCCCGCATGCTTTAACATATTTAAAACCCGTCAAAACAACAACCAATCAATCAAACATCGACACAACCCAAAGACCACAACCCGGACCCACCATGGACCAACCCAGACCGGGTCTGAACCGGCCTGGACCGGTCTGGTTGGTCCGGTTCTTGCCCTCTCCACGGTTCACCCAACAAACAACAACAAATTTATTCTAACATGTTTTAAATTATCAAACACCCATTTTAACAACCAACATACAAAAATCATTATTATGAATAATCATCCAAATTCATCAAGAACACTAAAACAACATAAAAATTCCTAACAACATAAAAATCATCAAGAACAATAAGACAACATAAAACTCATAACTTATTAAAAATCATCAAAATTCCTCAAGAACACTAAACTTGTTAAAATTTCCTAAACAACATAAGAATCATAACTTTATGGAAAATCATAAAAATTCATAAACCACAATAATAACCATTACTTATCATATTACTAACAAAAATCCATAAATCATAAAAAGATGAACCAAAAATAAAGATGAACCAAAATCAAAAGAAACAAAACTTAAAGCTAATTTACTAACTAAAATCATACATAACCATAACATGAACAAAACTAAAACCTATGTGACATTAATTCGTCGAGTAAAACGGAATTGTTACCTTAGCTAGCCAAAACAATTAGCACCAAAATAATAAGAAGTATAATAATAAGAAACCCTCCTACTAATCTTCACCCAAAATATACGAGTCTCCAAACTCGTCTTCAAAATCTTCCCCTATAACAAAATAACAAGAAAACATTATTAGAACTAAAAATATGAATTTCCATAATTAAAGTGTTGAAAACGATCTTGACGGAATTGAAATATAACCGTACGTGAAGATGAGGAGCGAAGAGGAGAGTCTAGAAATATAAATTATGATGGATTTAATTAAGAAACGAAGATTTTATGAAGGTTTTGCTCAAGAACGATGAAGAACAAATGATGAACGACGAAGAACACGAAGAACGATTAAAGAAAGTGATGTTTTGATCTTTATTTGCTTTATTGTAAGATGAAAAGTTGTTTGTGAGTAATGATGGTGTTGGGTGAGCCGTGTAGTTATAGGCAAATAAGGATGTCGAGTTTTGAAATTGTTGTTACGTAATTGACTCGCGTTTAATAATTATTTTACGGTAAACGATTAAATATAATTAACGATAAAGTTAAATATACTAAATATCTAGATATTATGATCTTGTAATGAAAAATAATGAAAATATCAAGCCCTATTAGAGGCCTAGAAAACCGTGTGGTATGGTGACTGTCGGATCAGTTTCGTAAACGATTTGCGTAATTTTCGTTAACTGATCGATAAAGTTAATAAATATCTAGATATTTTGATTAGTTTATTCAAAACAATTAAAATATCTTATGGTGAGTGGAAAGCGATGACACGCGCGTGTGACTCATGCCAAAGTCGAGTTTCGATTTTGTTTTCGCGCTTTACGATGAGTCGGGAATAGTTAAATGACGTTCGGTTAAAACCGTAAACGTTATTCTTTAAATTCCGAATAAATTCAAAATAATTATATTCAATTATGATAAATCTTAATAAATCTAAATAAAAATAAATCAAAAATATTATTTTTTTAAATAAAATTTCGGTCGTCATACTTATGAGACGAGTCGGGAAAAGTCAACGGAAGTCAAAGTTGACTGAAAAGTCGAGAAAAGTCGAAGATGACTTAAAAGTCAAGAAAAGTTTATGACGACTTAAAAGTCAAGAAAAATCAATGACGACTTTAAAAAGTCAAGAAAAAGTCAAAGACGACTTAAAAGTCAAGAAAAGTCAAAGATGACTAAAAACGGTCTTTTCATGAAATCTCTCAAAAATTCCAAATACGAACGCGGAATTTCAAAATAAGACTCGGAACAAAAATTTCTATTTTAAAAACTTAAGTTCTACTGAAAAGTGTTAGTAAATATTTTTACTAGAAAAATTGGTATTTTCGGGTTGTTACAATCACCCCTCCTTTTAAAAAGTTTCGTCCTCGAAACTTAGAAGAAGGAACGTAACATATATGTAGGTCTATTTCAAAACTGTTAAAAATATAATCATTATAAAATACAGGGTCTTATCACTGGCACGGAAGGTTCTCATCTGCAGTTTAAGAACATCAACGTCCCAAGTCAAAGACTTTAAAAGATACATTTTCGCATCAATAAATGAGAAAACTAGTTATCGAACGTCTCCAATAACGAGTCTCAACACTCCTTGACGGTAAAATACTTGAAATCATAAAATATTTCCAAAAGCTTTTAGTTCGGTAATAATTCAACTATCTATGCCTAAAATTTCTAACTAAAACTTATAGTAATCTATCTATAATAAGCGATATTTTGATAGAAGGAACGAAATATTCGAAAATAAATCGAATAGAAATAGGAAAGGAAGAAGTAAATTTACCTCAAGCAAAGAGTTCGGGATATTTAGCTAACATTTTAGCTTCGGGTTCCCAAGTTTCTGATTCGACGTTTCCACAACGCCAAAGGATACGAACTAAGGGTACCACCTTGTTTCGGAGTTGTTTGTTAGCCCTTTCAAGTATACTAATCGGCCTTTCTTCCAAAGCCAAATTAGGTTCCAAGTCCAACACTTCTTCTTGAATAATATGACTCGGATCACTGATATACTTCTTCAACTGAGAAACATGGAACACATCATGAACTTTGCTCAAGTTCGGAGGTAATTCCAAACGATAAGCAACGGGACCAACTCTTTTAAGCACACGAAACGGTCCAATATATTTAGGACTCAACTTCCCTTTCACTCCAAACCGTTTCACTCCCTTCATAGGTGACACTTTAAGGAATACACGGTCACCAACATCAAATTCAAGCGGTCGTCGACGAACATCGGCATAGGATTTCTGTCTATCTTGCGCGGCTTTCATTCGTTCACGAATGACTTGAACTTGATAGATCGTTTCAGTAACAATGTCGGGACTCAACATATGATCATCTTGTACTTGATCCCAACAAACAGGACTACGGCATTTCCTACCGTACAAAGCCTCATAAGGTGACATCTTGATAGATGCATGATAACTGTTGTTATAAGAAAATTCCACCAAAGGCAAACTCTTCTCCCAAGATGTATGAAAGTCTAAAGCACACGATCGAAGAAGATCTTCCAAGGTTTGGATCGTTCTCTCAGTCTGACCATCTGTAGCGGCATGAAAAGCGGTGCTCATCAACAATTTACTACCCATGGCTTCTTGCAACGCCGTCCAGAATCGGGAACCAAATCTCGGATCACGATCTGAAACTATATTTTTAGGAACTCCATGGTAGCGTACTATCTCTTTCACATAGGCAACAGCTAAAGCCTCTATCCTCCAAGATTCATTGATAGGTATGAATCTCGCACACTTTGTCAGACGGTCCACAATAACCCAGATGGCATTCTTTCCACTCGAAGTAGTAGGTAAAGCCATCACGAAGTCCATAGAAATAGACTCCCATTTCCACAGAGGAATCTCCAAAGGTTGCAGCAAACCTCCGGGTCTTTGATGATCAATCTTCACATAACCTTTTTACAAGTAAGACATCTACTAACATACTCCTTCACTTCATCTTCATCCAGGCCACAGAATTGTGGTCTCAAATCTTTATACATTTTGTCCCACCCCGCGCCGATGAATAGAATAATGGGTGGGGAGTAAGGTGAGCTTCATCAAGTATTCTCTTCCTCAACTCGGCACTTCTCGGAACATACATTCGACCATGGTAACGAAGGTAGCCATCATTATCCACCACACAATCCTTAGCTTGCCCAAGTAGAATTTTTGATCGAATGGCGATAAAAGTAGCATCCTCCGGTAAACAAGTACGAATCTCTCGATAAAAATCAGGTTCCGCCGTCAAAGCACCAAGATAATCAAATCCCTTCCCAACAAACTGTATCTGAAGCTTCTGAAATTCGGTTACTAGTTCATCGGGTAAGGTACCAAGAGCATTTAATGAATGACTAGTCTTCCTACTCAAAGCATCTGCCACGACATTTGCTTTTCCCTCGTGATAAATCAACTCAGCATAATAATCATTCACTAACTCCAACCATCTTCTCTGCCTCATGTTCAATTCCTTCTGAGTAAAAATGCACCTCAAGCTCTTATGATCGGTGTAAATTCGGCAATGAACTCCAATGAGATAATGTCTCCAAGTTTTCAAGGCATGTACCACAGCTGCTAACTCAAGATCATGAGTCGGGTAATTCACTTCATGAACCCTGAGTTGTCGAGAAGCATAGGCAATAACCTTTCTATTCTGCATCAAGACACATCCCAAACCATGCTTTGAAGCATCACAATAAACATCATAATCATCTTCATCATCTGGTAAAGTTAGAACCGGTGCGGTAGTCAATCTCTTCTTCAATTCTAAGAAGGCAATTTCACATTCATCAGTCCAAATATACTTTGCTTCCTTCTTTAGCAATTGAGTCATCGGTCTTGCTAATTTGGAGAAATCTTTCACAACCCGACGATAATAACCTGCTAAACCAAGGAAACTCCGAATTTCGGACACATTTTTCGGACTTTTCCAATCCACAACTGCCTCAATTTTAGCTGGATCGACCATAACACCGTCTTTGGAAATGACATGACCAAGGAAAGATACCTCGGGCAACCAGAATTCACATTTGGAGAACTTAGCATACCACTTTTGGCGTCGAAGAACACCCAAAATGGTTCGAAGGTGATCAGCATGTTCTTCTTTAGATTTAGAAAAGATAAGAATGTCATCAATAAATACTACCACACATTTATCAAGATACTCCCGGAAGGTACGATTCATCTGATCCATGAATATAGCTGGAGCATTAGTCAAACCGAATGGCATCACATTAAATTCGAAATGACCATATCTCGAGCTGAAAGCAGTCTTCGGAATATCTGCTTCCCGAACGGGAATCTGATGATAACCCGATCTAAGATCAATCTTGGAAAAAATAGAAGCACCCCGTAACTGGTCAAAAAGATCATTAATACGAGGAAGAGGATATTTGTTTTTGATGGTAACACGGTTCAATTCACGGTAATCAATGCACATCCGCATAGAACCTTCTTTCTTCTTGACAAATAGTACAGGCGCACCCCAAGGAGAAGCACTAGGCCTTATGAAGCCTTTCTCAATCAAGTCATCGAGTTGGATTCTCAACTCCTTCAACTCAGAAGGCGCCATACGATAAGGAGCTTTGGCAATTGGTCCAGTTCCAGGAACTAGATCAATGGAAAATTCAACATCCCTTTCAGGAGCAATCCCGGGTAATTCATCGGGAAATACATCGGGAAATTCTCGAACAATAGGAACATCCTTCAAAGAAGGAAGAGAAGAATCAGAAGTAGTCACCACACATAGAAATGCTTGATGACCCTTCTTTAAAACATTCAACATTTTCATAGCTGAGATTAACTTCACCCTAGCTTGCTTTCTAACCCCTTGATAAGAAATACGAGCACCCAAAGGACTTTTAAGAATAATTTTCTGATCACGGCACGCGAATCGAGCATGATAAGTAGATAACCAATCCATGCCCAAAATAATATCGAACTCTTCAAGAGGAA
Organism: Heliosperma pusillum; assembly: GCA_022085475.1. Taxonomy (NCBI): domain Eukaryota; kingdom Viridiplantae; phylum Streptophyta; class Magnoliopsida; order Caryophyllales; family Caryophyllaceae; genus Heliosperma; species Heliosperma pusillum. Next base: position 6,398 of record JAIUZE010048721.1, read on the forward strand.
AACGTAAAAGATTCGCCGGAAAAATAGATCCATTTATGGATATTGGAATGTCGGAATGAAGATAAGAACATGAAAATACTTCTCCGGATGGTAACGATATAGGAGTAGTTTCTCCTACTGAAGCTTTAAGCGGTAACTTATCGGATAGTCTCATGGAAATAAAAGATAAAGAAGCTCCCGTGTCAAATAAAATTAAACACGGTAAATCATAAATCGAGAACATACCCGTCACAATATCGGGTTGGGCATCCGCCTCAGCACGGCTCATAATAAAAATACGACCCTTAGGTCGCCCAGAAATAATCGGTGTAGACACCGTCCCCTTCCTCTCAGGACATACATTCGCCTTGTGACCCGGCTTCTGACAAATAAAGCATACAAACGGCTTGTTGAAGCAGCCAACACCCGGGTGAATAGGCATCTTGCATGTAAAGCAGACACGACCTTTAAGGTCGTTGTTGATACTCGGCACAAATGGACGGTTTCTCTGGTTTGCCGGTCCACCCTGAAAGTTTCTCCTCTTGTTTGGAAAAGAGGGAGAAAAGGAAGGTCGAGAAGAAGGATATAAAGGTCGCTTGCCAAAGGCATTAGGAGCAACATAAGAAGCACGAGCTTCCTCGGCAATCTCCCTGATAGAACTCTCCGCCCAGATGGCATCATTATAGATCGAGACAAAAGAAGTAGAGCCTCTACTGATCTTCCCCTTTATCTGGGGAGAAAGCTTGCCCAAATAAAAGAAGGCTTTGTCCTCCTCTACCCTAATAAGTCGAGTGGCATAATGAGCCAACTCATTGAACCGGGTAGTAAACTCCTGAACAGAAAGAAGTCCTTGTTTAAAATCCATGAACTCCTTCAACTTTTGCTGTCTCAACTCGTCGGGATAAAACCTCGCTTCCAAGAGCTCACGGAAACGAGTCCACCCGAAATTAGGCTCCAACTTAGCGGTAGGACCAGAAAGAGTCCACCACTGATCGGCCTCTTTCACTAAGAAGTGAGAAGCTAAACGAACCTTGTCCTCTTCAAGGACATCATAAAGAGAAAAACTCTTCTCCATCTCTCGTAACCACACCGAAAGTTTAACGGGATCAACTTCGCCATCGTAGGTTTTTGCTTGTCTCCTCGATAGCTGTGAAGCAACCCACGTATAACTCCCGTGTCTCTCCCGATCAGGAACAGGAATAGGAATCTGATTAGCCTGCTGGTTTTGCTGGTTCTGCTGGTTTTGGATGATTACGGTAAGAGCTGCTAAAATAGTGTTGTCAATCCTCGGAGGCATCTTGCAAAATTAAAACACAGATTAGTACTTATCATTTAGCAAGAACAAAGAGACTACAACATAAATCCTCATCTACCCATCTTACCCTTCTATCTCACGGTTTATTATTTTATTAAGGTCAAGTTATTTATGCAAGGGTACACAAACGTGCGTCGGGAGCAAAATAGCTCTGATACCAACTGTGACACCCTCAAATTTGCGGAAAGAAAAAAAAAATTATTTACATACATAAAAGAAATAAGATAGTACAAAACGAAGGTGTCATAAAATAAAAAGGTCATTACAAAACGGAAATAATATTCTACAAACGAAATGTACAAGACGGGAGACATATCTCCCGTATAAATACGGAAATAAAAGTGTATCTAATAATATACAAACTATGAACCGAATATAGGTCCAAGGTAAAATACTTCGCTCGCTAGCTCGTCATGTACCCCAAAATATGCATCCCCACCTGTTCGACCGCATTAAATATAAACACGGAAGCCACAGTCAGTGGGGAGTAACTCCGAGTTCTCCCAGCCACGAAATGTCGAGTTTAATTAAACATGAATAACATAAAAGCAATGTATATGGAAAATACAAAACTTAACATATAAGATATGCTTTTCATGTTATGAAACAAATAACTAACATATAAACTAGCATATGAAAGCTATCATGTGAATCCGATAATAAACTATAACACAAGGTAGGGAAGCTGGTATGCTAGCTCAGAGGTTACCATTAACATGGCCATGATACACTCAAACCCTAATCAACACGTAATCATGTGAATCAGTTAACAATCGGTAATCCAAACTCTATCAATCTTAGCCGGCTTGCATCTCACCTTCTAAAACTCATAGAATCATACAAAAATGAAAGACCAATACGTCTACAAACAGGCATAAGTTCTTAGAACCGTCAATAGTCGACTTCTGTAACTCGAGGCTATACCACAAGGTAGGAAAACATCCTAGTCCTAGACTGATCAGACCTAGCGACAAAAGCTATTCCGTTCCCCGTCCCATGACATAACCGTCTATGAGAAACTCTACTAGGCGACCCCCTAAGCAGAGATGGCTAGTACTTAAGCTGGCTCCAGTCCCAAAACGGATCAGGCAGCCATGCCCCGACTTGGATATAAACCCACCAAGCCGAGACACAAAAGCTATCAAGCGGCGAACTATATACTCGTTAAAGACAGTACGGACATATCAATGTCATGGTCCAAGATACTCATTTAGAATTAGAATGGTCAAGACGCCATATACTCATAATTCTCTATGGGTACTTAGTCAACACGACACCAACCATATAATAAAACAGTCACGGGAAAAACATCCTATCATGTGACTAAGTGCATATCAATAATAATCAAATCTCATATCGCCTCATATCTACTAAGGCTAATTCATAATTAAATACAACCTCACTTGAAGACAAATCCCCGACCCGAGTCCCGCGACGGGTCATCAGTCAAATCGGGGCTGACTAGATCTTAGTTTGACCAAACCCGTTGGATCAAACCGGCTAGAAACAGAGGCTTTATCACATAGACATAGACATAAAAGTCAACATATTCATTACATGTTATTTATTAAACTTCTAACATGTGAATTATTAAATCTTACGTAAAACCCCGCTTGACTTAAAGTATATTAAATTAAACTACGATCTCGTCTTATAATTTCTAACATGTGAGAAATAATAATTTATGAAAAACCTTTTTAATTAAATATTTTACTTATTAATATTTCCCACTTGCTAAATATTACAAAACACGATAAAAATGACGATAACTCAAAAACCGTCACGAGTCCCAAGGTGGGACCCATGGGCTGAATTGGGCCGGACCCACATGGGCCTGTTTTGGGCCCCACGGCTGTTTTGGCTGAAAAATGGCAGATTTTTATAACTTTCATTTAAAACCGTTTCCTAATAATTCCCGCATGCTTTAACGTATTTAAAACCCGTCAAAACAACAACCAATTAATCAAACATCGACACAACCTAAAGACCAAAACCCGGACCCACCTTGACCAACCCAGACCGGGTCTGAACCGGCCTGGACCGGTCTGGTTTGGACCCGGTTCTTGCCCCTTTCTCGGTTCAATCAACAAACACCCCAAATCAATTCCAAACTTGTTTTTAATCATCAAACAACCATTTTAACAATCTTCCACACAAAATCCTAACTTATTAAAATCATCAAAATTTGTCAAGAACACTAAACTTGTTAAAATTTCATAAACCACATAAAAATTATACCTTGTTAAAAATCATCAAAATTCATCAATAACAACAAACTTGTTAAAATTCTCTAAACAACCTAAAAATCATAACTTAGTAAAATAATTAAAATTCTTCAAGAATAATAAATCATCATAAATTTTCCTACAACTCAAAAACCATCAAAAACCATAAATCATCATAAAAATTCTCTACAACTTAAAAATCCTCTAAAATCATACAACAATAATAAAATTCCATACAACATAAAAATATCATCAAAATCATAAAACAACAATAAAATTCCATACAACATAAAAATCATCAAAAATCATAAAACAACATAATAATTACTACTTAACATATTACTAACTAAAAATCCATAAATCATAAAACATGAACCAAAAATATAAAGATGAACCAAAATCCAAATAAATAAAACTAAAGACTATATTACTAACTCAAATCCTAAAGAACCATAACATGAACATAAACTAAAACCTCTAAAAATAAAACTAAGGCTATGTGACATTAATTCGTCGAGTAAATCGGAAATGTTACCTTAGCTAGCAAAATCCACTTAGCACAAAATATAAGAAAATATAAATAAGAAAACCCTTCTACTAGTCTTAACCCAAAATATAAGAGTCCCCAAATTCGTCTTCAAACTCTTCCCCTATAAGAAATAACAAGAAAAACAATTATTAGAACTTAAACTAAATTTTCCATAATTAAATGTTGAAAACGATCTTGACGGAATTGAAAATAAACCGTACTAGAAGATGGAGAGCGAAGAGGAGATCCTAGAAATATAAATTAGGAAGGATTTACTTAAGAAATGAAGGATTTATGGAGGTTTTGCTCAAGAACGATGAAGAACTAAAGATGAACGATGAAGAACGCGAAGAACGATTAAATAAAGTGAGGTTTTGATCTTATTTGGATTTGTTGTAAAATGAAAAGTTGTTTGTGAGTCATATGGGGTGGGTGTGTGCCGTGAGTTTATAGACCAATAAAGGTGTCGAGTTTTGAAATTGTTGTTCCGTAATTGACTCGCGTTTAATAATTGTTTTACGGTAAACGATTAAATATAATTAACGATAAAGTTAATTACAAGATATTATGATATGAAAATGAAAAATAATGAAAATATCAAGGCTTAAGAGTGGGTAAGTGTGCCGTGTAGAATTGTGATTGTCGGGTCTGATTTCGAGCGTTTTGCGTAATTTTCGTTAAGTGATCGATAAAGCGAATAGTGATCTAGATATTATGATATTGTAATCAAAAGTAATCAAAATATCAAGGCTATTAGAGGACTTTAAGGAGCCGTGTGGTTTGAGGTGATTCGGGTCTGTTTTTTGCTCGATTTGCGTAATCTCCGTTGACGGATCGATAAAGTAACAAATATCTAAGATATTTGTATTATTTTAATCAAAATAAATAAAACATCTAATGGTGAGTGGAAAGCGATGACATGGCCGCGTGACTCATGCCACAGTCGAGTTTCGATTTTGTTGCGCGCTTTACGATGCGTCGGGAATAGTTAAATGACGATCGGTTAAAACCGTAAACGTTATTCTTTAAATTCCGAATAAATTCAAAATAATTATATTAAATTATGATAAATCTTAATAAATCTAAATAAAAATAAATCAAAAATATTATTTTTTTAAATAAAATTTCGGTCTTCATACTTATGAGACGAGTCGGGAAAAGTCAACGGAAGTCAAAATCGACTAAAAAGGCGGGAAAAGTCAAAAATGACTTAAAAGTTCAGAAAAGTTTAAGACGACTTAAAAATCAATAAAAAGTCAATGACGACTTAAACGTCAGAAAGAAAAAAAGAAAAAAGTCACAGACGAGTTTAAAGTCAAGAAGAAAGTAAAGAGACCAAAAACGGTCTTTTCATTGAAATCCCTCAAAAATCCAAATACGACGCGGGAATTTCAAAATACGACTCGAAAAAAATTTCATATTTTAAAAACTTAAGTTCTACTGAAAAGTGTTAGTAAATATTTTCACTAGAAAAATAGGGTATATTTCGGGTTGTTACAATCACCCCTCCTTTTAAAAAGTTGCGTCCTCGAAACTTAGAAGAAGGAACGTAACATATATGTAGGTCTATTTCAAAACTGTTCAAAAATATATTTGTAATAAAATACGGGGTCTTATCTACGGAACGGCAGGTTCTCGTCAGCATCAAGAATATCGATAGAAGGTACGAAATCTTCGAACGGTTAAATCGAATAGAAAGAGGAAAGAAAGAAGGAAAATTACCTCAAGCAAAGAGCTCGGGATATTTAGCTAACATTTTAGCTTCGGGTTCCCAAGTTTCTGATTCGACGTTTCCACAACGCCAAAGGATACGAATTAAAGGTACCACCTTGTTTCGGAGTTGTTTGTTAGCCCTTTCAAGTATACGAATCGGCCTTTCTTCCAAAGCCAAATTAGGTTCCAAGTCCAACACTTCTTCTTGAATAATATGACTCGGCTCACTGATATACTTCTTCAACTGAGAAACATGGAACACATCATGAACTTTGCTCAAGTTCGAAGGTAATTCCAGACGATAAGCAACAGGGCCAACTCTTTGAAGCACTCGAAACGGTCCAATATATTTAGGACTCAACTTCCCTTTCACTCCAAACCGTTTCACTCCTTTCATTGGTGACACTTTAAGAAATACACGGTCTTCAACATCAAATTCAAGCGGACGACGACGAACATCGGCATAGGATTTCTGTCTATCTTGAGCGGCTTTCATTCGTTCTCGAATGACTTGAACCTGATCAATTGTTTCGGTCACGATGTCGGGACTCAACATATGATCATCTTGCACTTGATCCCAACAAACAGGACTACGGCATTTCCTACCGTATAAAGCCTCGTATGGTGACATCTGGATAGATGCATGATAACTGTTGTTATAAGAAAATTCCACCAAAGGCAAACTCTTCTCCCAAGATGTATGAAAGTCTAAAGCACAAGATCGAAGAAGATCTTCCAAAGTCTGGATCGTCCTCTCGGTCTGACCATCAGTAGCGGCATGAAAAGCGGTGCTCATCAACAATTTACTACCCATGGCTTCTTGCAAAGCCGTCCAGAATCGGGAACAAAATCTCGGATCACGATCTGAAACAATATCTTTAGGAACTCCATGGTAGCGCACTATCTCTTTCACATAAGCACCAGCTAAGACATCTATACTCCAAGTTTCTTTGATAGGCACGAATCTGGCACACTTGGTTAGACGGTCTACAATAACCCAGATGCCATTCTTTCCACTAGAAGTAGTAGGTAAGGCCATCACGAAGTCCATAGAAATAGACTCCCATTTCCACAGAGGAATCTCCAAAGGTTGCAGCAAACCTCCGGGGCTTTGATGATCAATCTTCACCTTCTGACAAGTAAGACATCGACTAACATACTCCTTCACTTCAATCTTCATCCTAGGCCACCAGAATTGTGGTCTCAAATCTTTATACATTTTGTCGCCACCCGGATGAATAGAATAAGGAGAAAGGTGCGCTTCATCAAGAATTCTCTTCCTCAACTCGGCACTTCTCGGAACATACATTCGACCATGGTAACGAAGGTAGCCATCATTATCTACCACACAATCCTTTGCTTGCCCAAGTGATATCTTTGCTCGAATGGCGATAAAAGTAGCATCCTCTGGTAAACAAGTACGAATCTCTCGATAAAAATCAGGTTCCGCGGTCAAAGCACCAAGATAATCAAATCCCTTCCCAACGAACTGTATCTGAAGCTTCTGAAATTCGGTTACTAGTTCATCGGGTAAAGTACCAAGAGCATTTAATGAATGACTAGTCTTCCTACTCAAAGCATCTGCGACGACATTTGCTTTTCCCTCGTGATAAATCAACTCAGCATCATAATCATTCACCAACTCTAACCATCTTCTCTGCCTCATGTTCAACTCTTTTGAGTAAAAATGCATCTCAAGCTTTTATGATCGGTGTAAATTCGGCAATGAACTCCAATAAGATAATGTCTCCAAGTTTTCAAGGCATGTACTACAGCTGCTAACTCAAGATCATGAGTCGGGTAATTCACTTCATGAACTCTGAGTTGTCGAGAAGAATAAGCAATGACTTTTCTATTCTGCATCAAGACACATCCCAAACCATGCTTTGAAGCATCACAATATACATCATAATCAGCTACATCATCTGGTAAAGTTAGAACCGGTGCGGTAGTCAATCTCTTCTTCAATTCCAAAAAGGCAATTTCACATTCATCGGTCCAAATATACTTCGCTTCCTTCTTTAGCAATTGAGTCATCGGTCTTGCTAATTTGGAGAAATCTTTCACAAAACGACGATAATAACCCGCTAAACCAAGGAAACTCCGAATCTCGGACACATTTTTCGGACTTTTCCAATCCACAACTGCCTCAATTTTTGCTGGATCGACCATAACACCGTCTTTCGAAATGACATGACCAAGGAAAGATACCTCGGCCAACCAGAATTCACATTTGGAGAACTTAGCATACCACTTTTGGTGTCGAAGAACACCCAAAATGGCTCGAAGGTGAATAGCATGCTCTTCCTTAGATTTTGAAAAGATCAGAATGTCATCAATGAATACCACCACACATTTATCAAGATACTCCCGGAAGGTACGATTCATCTGATCCATGAATATAGCTGGAGCGTTAGTCAAACCGAATGGCATCACGTTGAATTCGAAATGACCATACCTCGAGCTGAAAGCAGTCTTCGGAATATCTGCTTCCCGAACGGGAATCTGATGATAACCCGATCTAAGATCAATTTTAGAGAAAGTAGAAGCACCCCGTAACTGGTCAAATAGATCATTAATACGAGGAAGAGGATATTTGTTTTTGATGGTGACTCGGTTCAATTCACGATAATCGATGCACATACGCATTGAACCGTCCTTCTTCTTGACAAATAGTACGGGCGCACCCCAAGGAGAAGAACTAGGCCTTATGAAGCCTTTCTCAATCAAATCATCGAGTTGGATTCTCAACTCTTTCAACTCAGAAGGCGCCATACGATAAGGAGCTTGGGCAATTGGTCCAGTTCCAGGAACTAGATCAATAGAGAATTCAACATCCCTTTCAGGAGCAATCCCGGGTAATTCATCGGGAAATACATCGGGAAATTCCCGAACAATAGGAACATCCTTTAAAGAAGGAAGAGAAGAATCGGAAGTAGTCACTACACATAGAAATGCTTGATGACCCTTCTTTAAAACAGTCAACATTTTCATAGCGGAGATTAACTTCACACTAGCTTGCTTTCTAACCCCTTGATAAGAAATACGAGCACCCAAAGGACTTTTAAGAATAATTTTCTGATCACGGCACTCGAATCGAGCATGATAAGTAGATAACCAATCCATGCCCAAAATAATATCGAACTCTTCAAGAGGAAACGTAAAAGATTCGCCGGAAAAATAGATCCATTTATGGATATTGGAATGTCGGAATGAAGATAAGAACATGAAAATACTTCTCCGGATGGTAACGATATAGGAGTAGTTTCTCCTACTGAAGCTTTAAGCGGTAACTTATCGGATAGTCTCATGGAAATAAAAGATAAAGAAGCTCCCGTGTCAAATAAAATTAAACACGGTAAATCATAAATCGAGAACATACCCGTCACACTATCGGGTTGGGCATCCGCCTCAGCACGGCTCATAATAAAAATACGACCCTTAGGTCTCCCAGAAATAACCGGTGTAGACACCGTACCCTTCCTCTCAGGACATACATTCGCCTTGTGACCCGATTTCTGGCAAATAAAGCACACAAACGGCTTTTTGAAGCAGCCAACACCCGGGTGAATAGGCATCTTGCATGTAAAGCAGACACGACCTTTAAGGTCGTTGTTGATACTCGGCACAAAGGGACGGTTTCTCTGGTTTGCCGATCCGCTCTGAAAGTTTCTCCTCTTGTTTGGAAAAGAGGGAGAAAAGGAAGGTCGAGAAGAAGGATATAAAGGCCTCTTGCCAAAAGAATTAGGAGCAACATAAGAAGCACGAGCTTCCTCGGCAATCTCCCTGATAGAACTCTCCGCCCAGATGGCATCATTATAGATCGAGACAAAGGAAGTGGAACCTCTACTAATCTTCCCCTTTATCTGGGGAGAAAGCTTTCCCAGATAAAAGAAAGCCTTGTCTTCCTCTACCCTAATAAGACGAGTGGCATAATGAGCCAACTCATTGAACCTAGTAGTAAACTCCTGAACAGAAAGAAGTCCTTGTTTAAAATCCATGAACTCCTTCAACTTTTGTTGTCTCAACTCATCGGGATAAAACCTCGCTTCCAAGAGCTCACGGAAACGAGCCCACCCAAAATTAGGCTCCAACTTCGCGGTAGGACCAGAAAGCGTCCACCACTGATCCGCTTCCTTCTCTAAGAAGTGAGAAGCTAGACGGACCTTGTCCTCTTCAAGGACATCATAAAGAGAAAAACTCTTCTCCATCTCTCGTAACCACACCGAAAGTTTAACGGGATCAACTTCGCCATCGTAGGTTTTTGCTTGGCTCCTCGATAG
>JAIUZE010048722.1:0-16611 GCA_022085475.1 Heliosperma pusillum
GTGAAAATATTTTACGGATACTTTTCAGCAGATTTAAGTTTTAATTTAGAATTTATTGTTTCGAGTCGAATTTGGAATTTCCGGGTTCGTATTTGGAATTTTCGCGAGATTCCATGAGAATCCCGTTTTTAAGTCGTCTTTGACTTTTCTTGACTTTTAAGTCGTCTTTGACTTTTCTTGACTTTTAAGTCGTCTTTGACTTTTCTTGACTTTTAAGTCGTCTTTGACTCTTCTTGACTTTTTGAGTCGTCTTTGACTTTTCTTGACTTTTGAGTCGTCTTTGACTTTTCTTGACTCTTAAGTCGACTTTGACTTTCGTTGACTTTTCCGACTCACCCCGTAATTTGAAAGACCGAAATTATATTTGAAAAATAATAAATATAATTTATTTTTATTAAGATTTATTTGAATTTATGATAATTTAATATAATTATTTTGAATTTATTCGGAATTTAAGAGAAGGTTTTACGGTTTAACCCCGAACGTCATTTAACTATTCCCGAGTCAACTTAAGTCCCGAAACAAACCCGAACCCCGACTCTTGCATGAGTCACACGCCCAAGTCAACCCTTTCCACTCATTTTAGATCTTTTAATTCTTTGATTAAACTAATACAAATATCTAAGATATTTGTAACTTTATCGATCTGTCAACTTAAATCGAATCGCTTAAAAACATACCCGTTTTCTCCTTACTCCACACGCCTAATCCCTCTCCTCTCTTAGGACTAGATATTTTCTTTCTTTTGATTACAATAACATAATATCTAATTAATATCTAGATATTTGATTAAACTATCATAAAACCTAATAATATCTAATTAATTACCATAATATAATTATAAAACCCGAGTCAATCCCGTAACAACAATTTCAAAACCCGACTCATTATTTCCCTATATTTACACGGCACCCACTCCACTCTTACTCACTACTTATCTTTTTATTTTACAATAAATCAACTTAACATCTAATTAATACCTTCTTTAACATAATCAAAATCGTTCTTGGTGTTCTTGAGCGTTCTTCATCGTTCTTGAGCAAAATCGTCACAACACCTTCGTTACTTGGTCAAATCCGCCCTAGCTTATATTTCTAGAGTCTCCTCTCCGCTCTCCATCTCCACGAGAAGATTTTGAAGACGAGTTTGGTGACTCGTATATTTTAGAAGAAGATTAGTAGACGGGTTTTTACTTCTTATTTTGGTGCTAATTGATTTTGTGCTAGCTAAGGTAACGATTCCGAGTTACTCGACGAATTAATGTTACATACTTTTGTTTTTGTTTATATTATTGTTATTTACGGTTTTTAACTAGTAATATGATAAGTGGTTATTTTTATTATGTTGTATGAATTTTTAATATGTTTAGTGTTCTTGATATATTTGGATGATTTGTTCATAATCATGATTTTTGTATGGATGATGTTTAAATTGGTTGTTAAAATGGTTGTTTGTTAATTAAAACATGTTGGAAATAACTTGGGATTTGTTTGTTGGTGGAGCCGTGTAAGGTGGCTGGAAAACCAGGCCGGTTCAGGCCGGTTCAGGCCCGGTCCAGGCCGGTCTGGGTTGGTCCGGGATTTGGTCTTTTGGTTTGTGTTGATACTTGATTGTTTTGTTGTTGTTTTGATGGGTTTTAAATATGTTAAGCATGCGGGAAATATTAAGAAACGGTTTTTAGAAAAGTCGACAAAATTGCCCAAACCAGGCCCGGTTTATTCTCGGCCCAAAACAGGCCGTGAGTCCTCCCTTTGGATTTGTGACGGTTTTTGAGTTATTGTTATTTTATCGTGTTTTGTAATATTTAGCAAGTGGGAAATTTTAATAAGTAAATTATTTATTTAAAAGGTTTTCATAATATTATTATTTCTCACATGTTAGAAATTATAATACGAGATTGTAGTTTAATTTGATATCCGTTAAGTCAAGCGGGTTTTCGTAAGATTTAATAATTCACATGTTAGAAGTTGGAATAAAATAGCATGAAATGAATATGATGATTTTATGTTCAAGTCTAAATGGTAAGGACTCTGTTTCTAGCCGGTTTGACCAAACGGGTTTGGTCAAACTAAGATCTAGTCAGCCCCGTTTTGACTGATGACCCGTCGCGGGACTCGGGTCGGGGATTTGTCTTCAAGTAAGTTTTATTTTAATGAATGAATGAATAAGCCTTAGTAGATATGAGGCGATATGATATTTGAATATGATTTTTATGCAATTAGTCACATGATAGGAAGTTTTTCCCGTGACTGTTTGATTATATGGTTGGTGTCGTGTTGACTAAGTACCCATAGAGTATTATGAGTATATGGCGTCTTGACCATTCTAATTCTAAATGAGTATCTTGGACCATGACATGGATAGGCCTTACTATCTTTAACGAGTATATAGTTCATGGTTAATAGCTTTTGTGTTCCCGGTTTGGTGGGTTTATATCCAAGGTGGGGCATGGCGCCTAATTGCTTCCACTTTGGGAATGGAGCCAGCTTAAGTACTAGCCAACTCTGCTTAGGGGGTCGCCTAGTAGAGATTCTCATGTACTTTTGGTCATGGGACGGGGAATGGAATAGCTGTTGTCGCTAGGTCTGATCAGTCTAGGACTAGGATGTTTTCCTACCTTGTGGTATAGCCTCGAGTTACAGAAGGCGACTATTGACTGTCCTAAGAACTTATGCCTGTTTGTAGAAGTATTGGTCTTTCATGTTTGTATGATTCTATGAATCTTAGAAGGTGAGATGCAAGCCGGCTAAGGTTGATAGAGTTTGGATTAACGGTTGTTAACTGATTCACATGATATCTTGTTTGATTAGGGTTGAGTGTATCATGGCCATGTTTTAAAGGTAACCTCTGAGCTAGCATACCAGCTTCCCTACCTTGTGATATAGTTTGTTAACCGATTCACATGATAGCTTGCATGAGTAGCTTATCCTTCATATGTTTAGTTATATGTTAGTTATTTGTTTCATAACATGAAATAACATGAAAAGCATATCATATATGTTAAAGTTTTGTATTGTCCATATACATTGCTTTTATGTTATTCATGTTTTTATTAAACTTGACATTTCGTGGCTGGGAGAACTCGGAGTTACTCCCCACTGACTGTGGCTTCCGTGTTTATATTTAATGCGGTTGGCAAGTTTGTGATGCATACTTTGGGTACATTGACGAGCTAGCGAGCGAAGTATTTACCTTGGACCTATATTCGGTTCTTAGGATTGTATATTATTATACACTCTTTTATTTCCGTATTTATACGGGAGATATGTCTCCCGTTTTGGATAATTCTTATGTATAATATTATTTCCTTTTGTTATGAACCTTTTTCTTTAAGAAACCTTTGTTATGATGAATATATTTAATAGTAGGTTCCGGTTTTAAAATTTACCGATTTTCACTAAAGTGAACCTATTAGAAACGTATTCTCATCTTTTATTTATTTAAATTACTTGTTTATTTTTCCGCAAATTTGAGGGTGTCACAGTATTGGTCCGGCATTACTTGGTTATGTAACGGTCCATTACTAGTAATAATTAATACATATTATATTATGTACATAATAAAAGAGATGCCAACTACCTATTAGAGGTTGAGTAAAATAAGGAAACAAGGTTTTTTTCCTTCTTTCTCTTGATCTCACGGCTCAAATAGGTAAGAAAAGAAGTTTTTCTACTAACCCTATTTTGACTCCAAAAGTGACGGCACACACAAAGAAAAGAGGAAGAAAAATTCAGATTTTTAATTCTCTTATTCATCTTCATATTTATCATCAATATACACACAAAATTAGAAGTAATTTTGGGCATTCGTTCTAGCACGACGAAGGCATTTCTTGAACCATCTTGGGTGTTACGATTAGGAGAATACCTACTTTGGTATTTGTTATTAGGCCTTTATCTAGGACCGAAGGTTATTTCTTAATCTTTTGTTTATGTTATGCAATTTCATTTATGACTAGAAATTCATATAGTTATAATTTCATTATAATCCGAAATTTCTAAAGGGATGTAAACCGTTATTTCCCACAATTGGAACATTAGGATATAGGGTAGAACAAGAGATAATATCTCCGGATGGTAAGGATATGGGAGTATCCTTACTAGATGTAGGCTCGATAGATAATCTATTAGCATAAGTCGAAGACCCAAAAGACATAGAAGCACCGGTATCAAATAGAATAAGACACGGTTGCTCTAAGATTGAGAACATACCCGTAATTATCTCCGGATGAGCATCGGCTTCGGCACGGCTCATAACAAAGATAGAACCCTTAGGTTTAGCAGTAGGAGGGGGAAACTTTCGATCGGGGCAATCATCATAACGGTGACCACCCTTTTGACAGAAGTAGCAAATATAAGGTCGGTTGGAACAAGACACACCGGGGTGGTGTGGAAGTCTACATTGGTTGCAAAAGCGACCTTGAGCTTGAGCTTGAGGAGCATAAGGCCTATGAGCCACATTAGAAGTAGCTCGAGGAATGAAAGGAGCGGGAGCTCTTGTATTTGCATTTGAAGGAGGATTAAATCTCCTCTTGTTGGCATAAGAGTTAGAAGAAGACGGAATAAACGGTCTCTTCCCATAGACATTTGGCCTTGGAGTGAAAGAAGGAGAGGGATTATTCATCATAGCTTCATCCCTAATGGCCTTCATGGAATTCTCGGCCCACAAAGCATCATCGTATAAATCCCCAAAGGAAGTAGTATTCCTCCTCACTTTACTTTGAAGTAAAGCACTAAGCTTGTTGCGGTAATAGAAGGCTCGGTCCTCGTCATCTCTGATAAGTCTCGGAGCAAAATGAGCAAGCTTGTTGAACTCCGTAGTGAAGTCTTATGCTTACAAGTTACCTTGCTTAAAGTCAATAAACTCCTTGAGCCCTTGTTGCTTAAGCTCCTTAGGATAGAATCGACCTTCCACTAGAGCTTTAAAACAAGCCCAGTTGAAATCAACTTCAAGAGTAGCGGTGGCACTAGTAATAGCCCACCAATTATCTGCTTCCCTTACAAGGAAGTGCTTTGCGATCCTCACCTTGTCCTCTTCACGGACTTGGTATAGATCAAACTGCTTCTCCATTTCTCGGAACCATTCTGATAGCTACGTAGGGTCCGGCTCTCCACCGTAAGGTATAATCTTACTCCTAGCTATTTGACCTGCCACCCAAGCGTAGCCTCCTTGGTGGTTATCTTCTCTACGAGGGGGAACTTGGTTGGCTTGAGCTAAAGCCGCATCTTGTTGATTTTTCAACACTTGCGTAAGAGCTTCCAGCATGACATTCTCTACTACTCGTGGTCTAACCATCTTCATAAGAAACAAAAACAAATTAAGTTACTCCTATCAATTAGCATAAACAAATAGACTACCAAGTAAAGTCCTTAACTTCTACCCATCTCTCATTTATTATTTCAAGGTCAAGTAGTTTAAGTTTAGGGTTCACGTGTGTGCGTCGGGAGCGATAAAGCTCTGATACCAACTGTGACAACCCTCGCGAATGCGGAAATAAAACATACAAGCATGTGATTTAATTAGCGGAAATACGGTGTTTTTAAAACATTTTAACATGCAAATAGAAAATACGAGGAGTGTCAAATATTACAAACCAAATACAAAATACTACAAGAGACGTAGTCTCTCAAAGTGTTAACAAAAGACAAAGTTATTTAGCATCTAGCTAATGAACGTCTAGAGGTGTTTCATCCAGGGACAACGCCCGCTAGCTCACACCCGAACCCAAAATACCAAGCAAAATGCCATCCAATCAAGCAACCTGTTCATCCATGAAAAACATGAACGCCACAGTCAGTGGGGAGTAACTCCGGGTTCTCCCAGCCATATCACATTAAACGTACATAAAAGAAAATACAAAAGTAGAAGCATGCATATATAGATATACATGTGAAATACGATAAGGATAGATAGGCAATTCAATATATAATGATAAGAGCATATGGAATACAAATCCGAATCCATCATATTAGACAAAGACTCGGGGAAGACACTCTTAGGCAACCGAATACGCTCACTAGGGCTTACATCTCACCGTTAGCGGTATAAGTTTGATAAGATTGAGACTCGACAAACAAACCATGCCAAGTCATGCGATGATCATAAGTAATCAATCATATAATCATCCATTCAAACGTACCAATACAATGACGACATCTCTCACGGTAAATGAAACGCACTAGCACCGTGTACATGGCAAGTATGATTAAAAGGCATCCACGAGATAAACATTTTCCTGAACGCATACACGATGACATTTCGTATATGTAGACTAATTTCCTCCTGGTAGAACGACGATATAAATATCCGGTCCTAGTCTAAACCTGGCCAGACTCTCGGAATAAACCATTTTCCGATTCGACATGCGATGACATTTCGCATCCAAGACTCGGTCAATCATTGACGCCGAGTACCCCAAATTCGGTCGACATACATGAAAGAGGAGGAAAAGAACACAAGCCTCATAACAAGCGGTACGCTGCATGCAAATGACACCACCTCGCAAGTACACAACATTTGACGGCCGGGTCGATCAACGCAAAGCGTTTGACTCCCAACAACGTCGTCGTATGCCCACTAACACATGAAATTAAGCAGTAATGATACATCCCCGTTCCGACATTCCAGCCTTACGAACGTGGAGGTAGCCAAGGGAATAAGAGTACAAAGCACGTAGAAAATTAGTGCTCAAACTGTAACATTTGTAAAAACCGACTCAAAGGGGGACATACCAAAAACCGTCACAAAACATGCGATACAAGCGAATGAAATATCATATATTCAAAACATAAATATTTAAAGTCATTCCGTAAATTTATACGATAAATGAACCATCGGAAATATTATAAATGAAATCGTAAACAAGAATTACAAGAACCTCCAGCAGGGTGCCAGCCGGTCAGGTGGACCGGCTGCCGGCCACCCGGCTGGTACCATATGACATACGAAAACCAACATGAAAGAGCAGCGTGTCCCAGCCGGTCAGGTGGACCGGCTGCCGGCTACCCGGCTGAGACCAAGGGTATGTGAAAAACTTGAAGTAAAATAGAGGGGTGTCTCAGCCGGTCGGCTGAGCGGCTGCCGGTCGGCCGGCTGAGATCAATTTCATGCATCAAAATTACGTAACATACAAAATATACAGCCACTGCCCCAGCCGGTCAGCGGCTGGCGGTCGGCCGACTGGGGTCAACATCACACGAAATTCACCATTTCACCAAGGATCAACATTTAACAACAATCATCTATCATCGTAAATCATCAATTCTCATATAAATTCTCAACTAACAACATCCATTACCAACAACACAATCCCTAAGCTTACTAATCATATTCTAATTACGATTTCTAACATAGAAAACACGTAAAACACGTAAATGATATCTAGTAACCCTTCACCGTTACCTTTTTGCGTCTTTACTCCGCGTCAAGGCCAGGTCCTCTTCAATCAAGAAGTAGTCTTTGTCGGGATCTTGGAGGTCACCACCTACAAATAGATAATAAAAGATGAATATAATTCACCTTGAGAAAGACGGATAATTTGAAAAGCGAGAAAGACGGTAATTTTATTACCAATACGGATAGAGGAAGATGAGAGGGAAAGAATAAGACGAACCTACGTGAATTTGAGCGAGAATTGAAAGAGTTATGACAATTCTAAGGTGGATCAAAAATGGAAGCTAGGGTTTTTGGGGTTTCTTAGTGAGGAAGAAGGAGATGTTGAGTTGTGAGGAAGTTAGGATTAGGGTGAGTATGAGATGGAGTAAGTGGAAAAAGTCAAGGAAAAGTCAATGACGTCTTAAGACGTGATTCACTTGAAATCTCGCGTAAAATCCAAATACGAACTCGAAAATTCTAAATTCGACACGGGAAATTTAATTCTAAACTAAAACTAAATTTTGCTGAAAAGTATCCGTAAAATATTTTTACTATAAAAAATACGGTACATTTGCGGGTGTTACATATGAAATATGAGAAAATACATGCATGTCCAAATGACTGCTTATTGTATCGAAAATTATATCAAAACTCAACCAATTGTACGGTTTGTTTTATGTGGCGTTAGAAGGATAAGGAAGGGATCCCGACTAAGGTGTTGTGGTATTTTCCAGTGATACCAAGATTTATAAGGATGTTTGCGAATCGCAATGATTCAAAAATGTTAACTTGGCATGAAACTGGAAGAATAAATGATGGGAAGCTAAGACACCCGGCAGATGGTATGCAATGGAAATCGTTCGACGCTAAGTATCCTAAGTTCGGCAATGAACCTAGAAACTTACGTCTAGCGCTGTCCACTGATGGAATGAACCCACATGGAAACATGAGTACCCAACATAGTACTTGGCCAGTAGTGTTGGCAATATATAACTTACCTCCATATGTGTGCATGAAAAGAAAGTACTTGATGTTGTCGTTGTTAATTTCCGGCCCTAAACAACCTGGAAATAATATAGATGTCTATTTGGAACCTCTTTTAGATGATTTGAAAATTTTGTGGGATAGTGGGATAGAAGTATTTGATGCATATAAGAATGAAACTTTCAATTTGAGAGCGATGATATTGTGTACAATATCCAACTATCCGGCTTATGGCGACCTTTCTGGGCATATTGTGCATGGGAAAGAGGCTTGTCCATTGTCTGGGGAGGATATCGAGTCTGAATACTTGAAGTGTTCTCATAAGCATATGTATTTGGGAAATAGGAGGGGCTTGGATCCTAAACATTGTTATCGCAAGCAGCAAAAAGCATTTAATAGACGTCAAGAACTTCGTCAACCTCCTAGGATTTTGAGTGGGCATGAAGTTTATCAGAAAGTAAAGCATATTGAGATAAAATATGGGCAGAAGAACGACTCTAATAAATTGTCTACTCGTGGGTATAAGCAAAGATCCATATTTTTTGATAAACTTCCATATTGGCCTGACCTGGAGGTCAGGCATTGCCTCGATTTCATGCACATTGAGAAAAATGTCTGTGATAATATTATCAATACCCTCCTGAATGTTCCCGGTAAAACAAAGGATAACGCCGCAGCTAGGGAAGATAGGCAAATGATGTGTATTAGGCTAGAGTTGGCACCACAGAAGAGAGGTAATGGTACATTTTTACCGCCAGCAGCTTATACCCATTCACGGAATGAGAAAAAAGAGTTTCTGTGCATGCTTGAATGGAATTAAAGTGCCACATGGGTATTCGTCGAACATCAAAAGCCTTGTGTCGATGCAAGACCTAAAACTCACCGGGTTAAAGTCACATGATTGTCACACTTTGATGCAACAATTACTGCCTGTGGCTATTCGTTCCATTTTACCTGAAAAGGTACAATATCCTATTACTAGTTTCTGTCTCTTCTTCCCGTCCATATGCGATAAAGTCATCGAGCCTGATGATGCGGATTCATTGCAGGACCTCGTTGTCACCTCTCTTTGTCATTTTGAAATGTACTTTCCACCCTCTTTCTTCACTATCATGATTCACCTGACCACTCACTTGGTTAGGGAGATTTTGTACCTTGGGCCCGTGTACTTGAGATACCAGTATCCTTTCGAAAGATTGATGAAAGTGTACAAGGAGTATACATCTAATCGGTATCGTCCAGAAGGTTGTATTGCTGAACGCGCTATTTTAGACGAAGCTCTTGCATATTGTTACGCTCATATCTCCCTAAGGAGTTAATTGGCGTTCCAAACAATCGTCTTAGTGACTGGATGACCGGAAATGGTATTAGGGACCGGGTTGAAAACATTGTGACACGTGACATGTTGCATTTAGCACATACGTATGTGCTAAACAACGAAGATGAGGTGCAACCTTATATTCAACAACACAAAGATGAGCTCAAATACGATCACCCAAACAAGAGCGAGATGTGGATTGCAAACGAGCATAAGAAGACGTTTGGAGAGTGGTTTAGGAATATTGTCTTGGAGTATAAGAGTTTGTATGGTGATGACATCTCTCCTAGGTTACTACGTCTTGGTTTAGGTCCAAATGCCAGGGCCACTTTTTTCAGCAATTTTAATATTAATGGATATACTTTTTACACCCGTGAGCAAGATGAGTTGAGCACAATGAAAAATAGTCGTGTGAGTTCTGAATTTGAGGCAATGCACTTTGCTACTTCAAAAGATAAAAAAACCTATTTGGGGGAAATGCCTTTATTATGGTGTTATTCAAGAAATATTGGTATTAGATTACATTGATTTCACAATATCTTTGTTTCGATGTAACTGGGTTGATAACAACAACAATTGTGTTCGAAAGGATAAAATGGGATTTACGTTGGTCAATTTGGATAAGGTTGGCAATAATAAGGATGATCCTTTCATAATGGCATCCCAAGCTAAACAAGTGTCTATGTCACCGATCCTATGGATAAGAAGTGGTCTGTTGTACTATCTATAAGGAGTAGACGGGGTGCACGCGATAATGGTGGGGATAATGTTCAGGAGGTCGTATTTGAGGGAATGGATCACTCTACCACTGTACCTTATTTCGACGATGTTGACACTGATCATGATAACATTGAAAGCATCTATATGCGTGATGATCATGGTGAAGGTATTTGGGTTAACGAAGAAACTATGTCGGGCAAGAAACGTCCCCGATCCTGAGGTGTAGTCATTTAGTGTATTGTCATTCAATGTATTATCTTTAGCTTTTCTTAGCTTTGGTCATTCTGTATACAGTCTCCATGTTTTGGTGTCCGCGGATTATTATTGCAGTATATAGTGCTTATGTTGTTGCTGTTTCGGTTGTTACAGTTGGAATGCAATCTCTTTTTATAATTAAAAAAAAAATAAAGTTAAGCAACAACAACGGTTTTACTTAATATACCCGTTGTAATTACTTTCAACAACAGCTATTAAATAAAGAACCGTTGTCATTGTATTTATTAGACTTTTCATATTGGCGCAAATAGGGTAAAACTATATAACAACGGGTAGACTTTAACCGTATTTATTACTCTATCACAACGGTTCGTTTATAATAACCGTTGTCAATATTTGTTAATAAAGATGAAAAAAAAACACAAATGCACACAACACTAATAATACTGTACTACAACACAAAAACACAAACATAAAGCGATTATACTGCAACACAAAACCACAAACACTAAGAAATACTCCCTGTCTTCATCTCTGTCACTATTGGCATCGTCTGCTATTTCTTATTAATCAGGTTTTATTTTTATTAACTATTTCTCATTAAGATTTTCTAGCTAGATTGTTCAATTCTTATTATTGTGGATTTACTAAATGTCGTTTATTATTGAATTTGTGAATTAGTTCCCTTATAATTTTGCTGAATTGTTCAATTCTAATTTTGCTTTATTGATTAAATAGCTTTGAATTGAATTTGTGAATTAGTCTATTATTGAATTTATGACCATTATTAAATTTAGTTTAATTACTTCTAATATTAAGTCAAACAACAATTAACGTATCAACATTAATATTATTAAATAAGTTCAAACGGCGCCACACACAAACGGCGCCAAAACAACCAAACAACAACAACAACAAACTAAACTGAGTCCGGGTAAATCTACCGGATAGCTGCCACCGCTAGAGCATATGCATCAATCGGCTCGGTGACCGGACCTGTCGCAAGCCCGATACAAAGATAAATTACCCAGACTAAGCTAATAACAAATTAATGTAATTAGGGAAGTAGGGGTCGATCCTTAGAGAGATGGTGTTTCCTATAGAATGTGAAATGTCTCGCAATTGGGTCTTATCTAACGAATATCTGGGTTTTGGGATTTTAATTTCTAAACTAATAAAAGGAATAAAAGAAAACAAAATAAAAGCAAATCAAAATGAAAACAATAAAACAAGTGGTGAATTAACAATGATGAAAAGAATCTAGGGAAGTAGGTTCACACATGTAGATTGATATATTGACGAAATTGGATTTAGGATATGCAAATAATTCACTGTGAGTTCGTAAGAATAAAGTGTTCATTAAAATCATAGATCAGATGGTCTAGCAGGCTTTTAGACAATTTACTAGGTCTTAATCCACCATGTCATGCTTTGTCTATTCAATTCACGTATCTCTACCTTGGAAAAGAATTCCATTCTAGTCAATGATTTTGATCAGGAATCGTTGACAGGGTTGTCGCGTACCCTAATAAAAGATAAATAACCCAAACTAGGCTAAAAACAAATTAATTTAATTAGGGAAGTAAGGGGTCGATCTCGGGGAGACGGGAGATACTTGTGAATAGTTATGGTTAGAGCTCTATCTTGTACGATTGACAAATGTTTGTCACTAATTAATAAATGCTATAATAAAATTGATAACAATACAATAAAGAAAAGGATCTAGGGATCGGGGTTCACATGCTAATCAATTTAAAAGCAAAGTTGATTACGGGTTTAGAAAAATCATAGTTGTCCAAGTCTTTAAATGGTATATTCCTTTCGGATTCATACCGACTTTTTAAAGGGTCTTAACGTCTTTACAGCCTTACTAGGTCATTAAACTATTCTTGCCAGTCCTTTAATTTTCATCTCGACTCTCGCCCTTGAGACGAAAATTGACAAGTACAAACAATTGTTTATGGCCATTAAACAAAGTCTATCACGAGATTCAAGCAAGAAATAGAGACAACAAAGAACGATTCTACCGGAATCAATTTATACTTATAAATTAATTAGAAATGTTAACCCTTCCCCTAGAACAAAGATTACTTATGCATGATTAACAACGAAAGGGAAACTAAGATTATAAAACTAAGGATGATAAACATGATGAAGGAAATACTGAAAGAAAATGAAACTATAATGTAAAAACGAGAATAAAGATTACCGGAAAGGATGAGCAAAGATTGAAATGGAATAAGAACTTGAATAGGAAATGCAAACCCGGAAACTTGAGTTCCAATTACAAGTAGAACCATACAATTGAAGAAAACTTAGAACTAAACTAAACTAGAGAAAACTAAAACTAAACTAAACTAAGAAAGATGAGAGAAAGAAGAAAAACTAATCTAATCTAATGTTGTGTGGAGGCTAGGGTTTTGTACATCTTAGTTGTGTGTGATGCATAGGCTATTTATAGGGTTGAGAGGCTGCTGTGTTTCGTCCAAATTCATACCCTAGACGACCTAATAAAGCACTCCATTAAGGCTTGGTAGAAGAAGAGCCAAGAAGCGTTCATCAGCGGACATACCCGATCGGGTTCACCACATACCCGATCGGGTATATTGTATTCTTGGTGCTTGACTTTTGTTTGATCTTCCCTTGGCATTTGACGTGATTTGTCTTGACTCCATTGACTTTAGATTCGAACGGGGACGTAACTAAAACCCCTTGGGCCTCATTTCCTCTCCCATTTGAGCTTGATCATGTCCCCAAGGGTTAAGGGTCGGAGCATGAGGTTTGAGACGACTTTCGTCGACGAATAGCAAAACCGTCGCAACTTGTGCATATGAGCTCGGAATGACTTGAAACTTGTTCCCTTTGACTCGGAACCTCTAGATTTTATAGCATGCCATCTTAACCTCACGTAACCGTCCTTCTTAGCTTCTCCTTGCTCATATTTCCTTCAAATGACGGGATTTGAAGTAGAAACGACTCAATTCCTACAAATGACATTAAAGCACGAGAAATACTGCAAAGGAGAGATTAGGTCATAAAACCACTTCTTAAAGTGAATAAACCATATCAAATCGAGATAAAATGAGGGGATAAAATCATACAAATTAACATTTATCAAATTCCCCCAAGCTAAACCCTTGCTTGTCCTTAAGCAAGCATACAATAACATACATGACAAGGACAAGGGCGACGAGCAACATTCAATCCAACCAAATGCAAATCCCATCAAGTAGCTTATAGAGCACAATGAAACACATCCCGAAACAACGTGGGCATAGGTAAAATGCAAAACATGGTTGAGATTTACATAACGGCGCAGCATAAGGAACATCAAATAGACTTTTTGGCTCTTGCACGATCTTTTGACAATAGACTCTCACGGTGCACTCAACAATCAAATTTTTATATAAATCAAGGAAATATTATTTTATATTTGAGTGGCACTCTCCTATCTACGACTCATGAGAATGCGCCCGCAATCTAATATGGTAAACATTCCAAAACTACAAGTCAAAACAATCATGAAAAGCATAGAAAGAAGCCAAAAGCAAGAAGAAGGCTATGGGAGATGGGTAACAAAGTGGACAAATGAATTATGGTAATGTGGAGCTAAGGTCAAGCTAGCAACATACCAATTATTCATGGATGCTCAATCAAAACTCGGAACCATTCCCAATAAAATAAAACTAAGCCAAAAATAGCAAATTGGCTTATACTCATGGCAACACAAGAGTGAATTTCCCAACTTTTTGAATTTCGGATCATGGAAATAACACTCACAACTTCTTCTTCTTTTCATAAACCATTTTTTTTCTCATTTCAATACATGCTTCTTTCTTTTTTTTCATTCTTTCATATTCAACATCATTTTTTTTTCATTTCTTTTTCTTCGGCACGGCAATCAGTAATTCCGTCCAATCAAAATCACTTTGACATAACTTGAACAATATCCCAAATGAGCACCCAAACACAAATGGTATAGCTACTAGCTTAACAAGGTAGGCAATATTTTTACATGTAGCTAATGAAATGTGAAACAATGTGAAAAGGGGCTAAATTTAGGCAATGGATTCAAAGTGAATGGCTTCAAATGCTTTTTAAATCATGAATGTAATGCTCACTAGAAATGGAATGAAAACCATACTTGTGCGTTTTTTGATGTGACGCAAATCATAAGGAGAAACTACACACACCTAATTGGGATCGGGTATAGATGTACCGATCACTGTAGGCTCTACCTTACCGTATATGTAGTTTGCCAAAGTCAAGATCAAGCCTAATAAGTCTAAAATCAATCCCTCACCCACTGTGTACAAGACATCCCCATGTATGCAAAATCCCGTCACAAGCGTGAAACATTGGCTAAAAAGCTACAATAAGGGAAATGCATTGAGGAATGACATTATGCACAACACAATTGGGTGGACAAAACACACAACTTTTATTAATTTTTTTTTTAATTTTTTGATTTTTTTGGATTTTTCAAATTTTTCAAATTCAATAAACAACTAGACTAAATAAACAACGACACAAACTAAATCCCCCCCCCAAGCTAGAATAACACATTGTCCTCAATGTGCGAAACGGGTTTAAGCGCAGAAAACACAAAGAAGGACAACATAACCAACAAAGGAATGGGGGACGACTCAACAAAATGGTAAGGAAAGAAAAGAAAACATACAACCGTGCAGCAGCTCCCCCAAGCTAGCTTGAAAACGGGGGCAAAGTACAACCCAGGCACCAAAGTACCTGTGATGAACAAGCTACTACAATACTAGATAAAATTATTGTCTTATTGTCAAAGCTATTAGAACCAAAACCAAATGAATTATTAACATTATTAAATTGTCCAACAAAAATAATTTATTTCATAACAAAAATATAATAAAACACGGGTTGCCTCCCGCGAAGCTTTATTTAAATGTCTTGCTAGATTCTTTATTAATGAAAATCATTCTTTGTGCCTTAAAAAGCATGTCAATGCCCTTAGAAGTCGATCATATACCTGCGCATGAGCTATACAAAAACATATGTAAGCAATTGACAAGAGATAGGCATGAAATATTGAAGGTAAGAATTGATATATCTTATCATTGTGCGCATGACAAACTTCATAGATGACCACTGAACTGCTCCACTCGTCAGTGAGAGATGGAGTGAAATGTTTAAGATCATGGAACAAAACATTAGTTCCCAAAATATCATTAGTGGACTCTAATTGGGGGTAGGGTGAATCAAAGGAGTGGGAATCAAAAATAGGTGGTTGATCCCACTTAATTTCAAGGCTAGGTTCACAAAACCCAGTATCATTTTCAAATAAATCTGGAATATCCTTAGCGAAGGGATTTTCAAAGAAGTCTGATGACTCGATCGACGACTCTCCATTGGAGTCACAAATGGGCTTAACAACATCATTGTCTAAGGTCTCGACTACCATATGGTCAATATGAATAATGGGGGTCTCCAAATTGTCAAATGGAACGACACTAGAGTGACTTTCAATAGAAAAGGTTGGACCATCATCATCGTCATCTATTAATTCATATAATTGGGGAGAATTAGACTCACATGGGGGGGCTGAAAAAGCATAAGGAAAATTGATTGGCTTACTTCTTTTAAACGCGGGTTCTTCCTTTTGCCCTTTGAGCATTTGAACTTGAGCCAGGATTTCATTGAGTTGCTTGGATTCTCAACCGCCGGTGCGTTTCTTCTCGAGATTGGGACGCCATAAAGTTCAAGAAAATCCAAAGTTCCTCTCCTCTCTTCTGATAAAGACTTCCACCACTCAATTGCATAACCAGGCTACGACACTGAATGAGCATTCCGTGAAGCACGACATGTCTCATATAGGTCTCATCAAGGGTATACCCAAGAGAGATAATATGGTTATAATAGCTATAAAATCGGTCGAGGTATTCATGGAAAGGCTCATTCTCACATTGTGGAGGTTGGAAATAGATAGTCATCGAGAGAAAATAAAGCAATCCCTTTGAAAGAAA
>JAIUZE010048724.1:0-13340 GCA_022085475.1 Heliosperma pusillum
AAAGAGGCGGAAAAGAGCTCAAGCCTCATAACAAGCGGTACGCTACATGCAAATAACACCACCTCGCAAGTACACAACATTTGACGGCCGGGTCGATCAACGCATAGCGTTCAACTTCCAACAACGTCGTCGTATGCCCACTAACACATGCATTTAAGCAGTAGGATACCTCTCCGTTCCGACATTCCAGCCTTACGAATGGGAAGGTAGCCAAGGGAATGAGAATACAAAGCACAAGACAAAATAGTGCTCAAACCGACTTATTTGTAAAAACCGACTCAAAGTGGAAACATATCGAAAACCGTCACAAAACATGTGATACAAGCGAAAGAGAATATCATTTATCCAAAACATGAATCAATACATGATACATAAGCATTAAACCAAGTTTAAGAAGCATAATAAATAAGAAACATGGATACCTCTCCAAAACAACAAGTTTGGAAACTAACTAAAACAAAGGTTCACTTCAAACTGTCATATCTAAAGTTCTAGATATGGGAATATAGAAATTCCAAGTCGAGGGGATAGCTTATCCTCTTACGGTTCCAACGAATGGTCACAAGCCTAAAACAAGCAAGTAACGAAGAAGATATGATCATTTTACGAAAAAGGGTCAATGCAGGGAAACTGCACAAGTCACGACCGTGACTTGTACTTCACGACCGTGAAATGAGGTTTCACGACCGTGACATGCCATCTCACGACCGTGAGATGTGTGACCAATTCACCCGAGAACCTTCAACATAAATTCAATCCTTTTATTGCCAATTCTCATAATTCCTCTCTAATAACTATCAACAATCAATATTCATCATCAACAATCATCAAACAACAACAATCATCATCCATAACATGAATCCTAAGTTTCTAATCGTATTCTAAATACGAATCCTAGCATATAAAGCATGTAAAACACGTAAATGATACCGAGTAACCCTTCACCGTTACCTTTAAGCGTCTCTACTAATCGTCAAGCTCCTCTTCTATAAGGTAGTAGTCTTTGTCGGGATCTTGGAGGTCACCACCTACATAAAGATCATAAAAGATGAATGAAATTCATCTTGAGAAAGACGGAAAGATTGAAAAGCGAGAAAGACGATGATTTTAATATCAATACGGATAGAGGAAGGTTAGGGAAGAAGAATGAGACGAACTTACGTAAATTCTATCAAGTAACGAATGAACTACGATGAATCAAAGATCGGAAAAAGCTAAGGAGGCAAGGATTGAGTTTTCTTAAAGAGGAAGAAGGTTTGTGTTTGATTTTGGAGTAATGAATTAGGTTAAGGGAATTAGAGTATAAGTAAGGAAAAGTCAACAAAAAAGTCAAACTCGCCTTAAGACGGCTTTTTCATGGAATCTCGCAGAAATTCCAAATACGAACTCGGAAATTCTAAATTCGACTCGAAACTTAAAATTATAAATTAAATCTTAAAATTACTGAAAAGCTTTCGTAAAATATTTCTACTAGAAAAATAGGGTACATTTCCGGGTGTTACAATCACCCCACCTTTTAAAAAGTTTCGTCCTCGAAACTTGAGGAAAAATAAAAATTACCTTACTCGAAAAGACTCGGATATTTACTACGCATAGAAGCTTCGGTTTCCCAAGTCTCTTCTTCGACATTAGCACTTCTCCACAAGATTTTCACCAACGGAACTACTTTACTTCTCAACTTCCTATCCTTACGGTCTAGGATACGGATCGGCTTCTCTTCAAAGGATAAATTCGGTTCAAGCTCGGGCAATTCCTTTTGAAATACATGGCTTGGATCACTAACATACTTTCTCAATTGAGAAACATGAAAAACATCATGAACCTTAGCCAAATTCGGCGGCAAATCCAACTTATAAGCAACGGCACCAATCCTTTCTACAATATCAAAGGGTCCAATGTATTTCGGGCTCAATTTACCCTTAACACCAAACCTTTTAACACCCTTCATAGGAGACACCTTCAAGAACACTTTATCACCCACTTCAAACTCTAACGGCCTTCTTCGGATATCGGCATAAGACTTTTGACGGTCTTGAGCGGCTTTCATTCTATCACGAATGACCTTCACATTATCAATGGTCTCAACAAGAACATCGGGGCCTAAATCACGATTGTCACTCAATTGATTCCAACATATAGGACTCCGACATTTCCTTCCATAAAGAGCTTCATATGGAGCCATCTTGATAGATGCATGATAGCTATTGTTATAAGAAAACTCCACCAACGGTAAGCTCTTTTCCCAACCAGACTGAAAGTCAAGAGCACAAGCCCTAAGCAAATCTTCTAAAGTCTGAATAGTCCTCTCAGTCTGACCATCCGTAGCGGCATGAAATGCAGTACTCAACAGCAACTTACTACCCATGGCTTCTTGTAAAGCTTTCCAAAATCTCGAACAGAATCTCGGATCTCGGTCAGATATAATCTCCATAGGAACACCATGGTATCTAACAATTTCATCCACATAGGCTTTTGCTAAACGATCCAAATTCCAAGTTTCTTTGATCGGAATAAACCTAGCACACTTGGTCAATCGATCAACAACAACCCAAACGGCATCTTTACCTCCAACGGTCTTCGGCAAAGCCATAACAAAGTCCATAGAAATAGATTCCCACTTCCATAGCGGAATATCCAACGGTTGTAGCAATCCACCGGGTCTCTTGTGTTCAATCTTCACTTGTTGGCAAGTCAAACATCTTCCAACATATGACACAACATCACCCTTCAAGTTCGGCCACCAAAACTGCAGCTTCAAATCTTTGTACATCTTATCACCACCGGGGTGAATAGAATAAGGGGAAAGATGAGCTTCATCAAGAACTCGCTTCCTCAAATTAAGAGCATTAGGAACAAATAAACGACCATGGAAACGAAGAACACCTTCATTATCAAACTTGAAATCTTTACCTTTACCTTCAAGAATCTTGGCGTGGATAGACTTGTAGGTAAGATCATCAACTTGGCTTTCACGGATTTCACGTAGAAACACAGGCTCGGCAATCATAGCACCAACATGAACAAATCCACGCTCTACAAACTCCAAACTCAATCTTCGAAACTCGGCACAAAGATCAACAGGTAATACATGCATAGCATTCAAAGCATGAGAAGCTTTTCTACTAAGAGCATCGGCAACAACATTAGCCTTCCCTTCATGATACAATAACTCAAAATCATAATCGTTCACCAATTCCAACCATCTTCTTTGCCTCATATTCAACTCTTTTTGAGTAAATATGTACTTCAAACTCTTGTGATCGGTGAAGATACTACAATGAACTCCAATTAAATAATGTCTCCACACTTTCAAAGCATGAACAACAGCGGCCAATTCTAGATCATGAGTAGGATAGTTCACTTCATGAACTCTCAATTGCCTAGAAGCATAAGCCACAACTTTCCTATTTTGCATAAGAACACAACCTAAACCCATTTTAGAAGCATCACAATAGACATCGAAGTCTACACCATCTTCGGGCAAAGTCAACACCGGAGCGGTAGTTAACCTCGTCTTTAATTCTTGAAACGCAGATTCACAAGCTTCATTCCATAAGAATTTGGTTTCCTTCTTCAACAACTGAGTCATAGGCCTAGCAAGCTTAGAGAAATCCTTGACAAATCTTCGATAATAACCAGCTAACCCAAGGAAACTTCGAATCTCTCTAATATCAGTCGGACTCTTCCAATCCACAACGGCCTCAATTTTTGAAGGATCCACCATTACACCTTCTTTTGAAATCACATGCCCAAGAAAGGACACTTTAGGTAACCAAAATTCACACTTAGAGAACTTAGCATACCACTTTTGTCGACGTAGAACACCCAAAATAATCCTCAAATGAATAGCATGCTCTTCTTCGGACTTGGAGAAAATAAGAATATCATCAATGAATACCACCACACACTTGTCAAGATACTCACTAAATGTGCGGTTCATTTGATCCATAAAGATAGCGGGAGCATTCGTCAATCCAAATGGCATTACCTTGAACTCATAATGGCCATACCTCGTACTAAAAGCGGTCTTTGGAATATCAACATCTCTAACCGGAATTTGATGATAACCGGACCTCAAATCAATCTTCGAAAAAGTAGAAGCACCCTTTAATTGATCAAACAAATCTTCAATTCTTGGTAAAGGATACCTATTCTTGATTGTAATCCGATTCAATTCACGATAATCGATACACAACCTCATAGAACCATCCTTCTTCTTCACAAAAAGGACAGGAGCACCCCAAGGCGAGGCACTTGGTCGAATAAAACCCTTTTCAATCATATCATCCAACTGCTTCCTTAATTCTTTTAATTCAGACGGAGCCATACGATAAGGAGCCTTGGCAATTGGACCAGAACCAGGGACAAGATCAATGGAGAATTCAACATCTCTCTCGGGAGGAATCCCGGGCAAATCTTCGGGAAATACATCGACGAATTCTCGAACAATAGGCACATCTTCAATACTTGGCAAAGAGGTATTTGAAGAAGTCACAACACACAAGAATGCTTTGTAACCTTTTCTAACCATACTTACCAACTTCAAAGCGGAAATTAAAGACACACCTTTACGGGGATGAGATCCCTTATAGGTTATTCTAACACCTAAAGGACTCTTTAAGAAAATCTTTTGATCACGACATTCGAACCTAGCATGATACATAGCTAGCCAATCTATACCTAAAATAATATCAAACTCTCCTAGAGGAAACTTAAGGAGATTTGCGGGAAATATAGAACCCGAAATAGATATAGGTACATTTGGATAAAGAGGAGAACAAGAGATAATATCTCCGGATGGTAAGGATATGGGAGTATCCCCACTAGATGTCGGTTTGATTGATAATTTATTAGCATAGGTTGATGACACAAAAGACATAGAAGCACCGGTATCAAATAAAATAAGACACGGTTGCTCTAAAATTGAGAACATACCCGTAATAATCTCGGGATGAGCATCGGCTTCGGCACGGCTCATGACAAAGATTGAACCCTTAGGTTTAGGAGGAGGAGGCAACTTCCGATCGGGGCAATCCTCGTAACGATGACCACCCTTTTGACAGAAGAAGCACACATAAGGTCGGTTGTTACAAGTTCTACCGGGATGTAGAGGAAGTCTACACCGGTTGCAAAAACGACCTTGCGGTTGAGCTTGAGGAGCATAGGGCTTATGAGCCACATTTGAAGTAGCTCTAGGAATAAAAGGAGAAGGATTCCTTGAATTGGCATTGGAAGAAGGATTAAACCTCCTCTTGTTAGCATAGGAATTCGAAGGAGACGGAATAAACGGCCTCTTCCCAAAAGCATTCGGCCTAGGAGCATAAGAAGGAGAGGGATTATTCATTAAAGCTTCATCCCTTATAGCCTTCATTGAATTCTCGGCCCACAAAGCATCATCATAAAGATCTCCAAAGGATGCGGTACCCCTTCTCACTTTACTTTGGAGAACGGCATTCAACTTATTACGATAATAGAAAGCACGATCTTCATCATCACGAATAAGCCTCGGCGCAAAGTGAGCGAGCTTATTAAACTCCGTTGTAAAATCTTGAGCCGATAGATTGCCTTGCTTAAAGTCGATGAACTCCTTGAGCCTTTGTTGTTTAAGCTCTTTGGGATAAAACCTACCCTCCACAAGAGCCTTAAAGCAAGCCCAGTTGAAGTCCTCTTCAAGAGTTGCGGTGGCACTTGTAATAGTCCACCAGTTGTCGGCTTCCCTCACCAGAAAGTGCTTGGCAATCCTCACCTTGTCCTCTTCTCGGACTTGGTAAAGATCAAACTGCTTCTCCATCTCACGGAACCAGTCGGATAGCTCCGTAGGATCAGGCTCTCCACCATAAGGCACGATCTTACTCCTTGCAATTTGACCTGCCACCCATGCATAACCACCTTGTTGGTTGTCCTCCCTTCTAGGGGGAACTTGGTTGGCATTAGCTAGAGCGGCATCTTGCTGATTCTTTAGCACTTGAGCAAGAGCCTCCATCATAATATTCTCAGCTAAACGCGGTCTAACCATCTTCATAAGAAGCAAAAACAAATTAAGTTACTCCTATCAATTAGCATAAACAAATAGACTACCAAGTAAAGTCCTTAACTTCTACCCAACTCTCATTTATTAGTTTAAGGTCAAGTAGTTTAAGTTAGGGTTCACGTGTGTGCGTCGGGAGCGATAAAGCTCTGATACCAACTGTGACAACCCTCGCGAATGCGGAATAATAAATCAAACAAGCATGTGAATTATAATGCGGAAATAGGTAGTTTTTAAAAAACTTTTATACATGCAAGTTAAATAAAACGAGGAGTGTCAAAATATTACAAACTAAGTACGGAAAATACAATAAAGAGACGGGGTCTCTTAAAATGTTAGCAAGGAACAAGTGTTTAACCAAAACTAGCTACTATCGTCTAGAGGTGAACTTCCAGGGACAACGCCCGCTAGCTCACACCCGAACCCCAAAATATAGCATCCAAAAAGTCATCCAAAGCAAGCAACCTGTTCATCCATGAAAAACATGAATGCCACAGTCAGTGGGGAGTAACTCCGGGTTCTCCCAGCCATATCACATCAAACGTACATATAAGGTAATACGAAAGTAAAGCATGCATACATATATATATATACATGTGAGTTGCGATAAGATTAGATAGGCAATTCTATAGAAAATGATAAGATCATGTGGAAATCCAATCCGTAACCATCATGTGATTCAAAGACTCGGGATAGACACTCTTAGGCAATCGAATACTGTAACAACCCGAAATATACCCGATTTTTCTAGTAAAAATATTTACTAACACTTTTCAGTAGAACTTAAGTTTTTAAAATAGGAATTTTTGTTCGGAGTCTTATTTTGAAATTCCGCGTTCGTATTTGGAATTTCTGAGGGATTTCATGAAAAGACCGTTTTTAGTCATCTTTGACTTTTCTTGACAAAAGTCGTCTTTGACTTTTCCTTGACTTTTTAAAGTCGTCATTGACTTTTTCTTGACTTTTAAGTCGTCCTAAACTTTTCTTGACTTTTAAGTCATCTTCGACTTTTCTCGACTTTTCAGTCAACTTTGACTTCCGTTGACTTTTCCCGACTCGTCTCATAAGTATGAAGACCGAAATTTCATTTAAAAAAATTTTATTTTTGATTTATTTTTATTTAGATTTATTAAGATTTATCATAATTTAATATAATTGTTTTGAATTTATTCGGAATTTAAAGAATAACGTTTACGGTTTTAACCGAACATCATTTAATTATTCCCGACTCATCGTAAAGCGCGAAACGAAACCGAAACTCGACTTTGGCATGAGTCACGCGCCCAGGTCATCGTTTTCCACTCACATTAGATATTTTAATTCTTTTGATTAAACTAATAATAATATCTAGATATTTATTTACTTTATCGATCAGTTAACGAAAATTACGCAAATCGTTTACAAAACTGACCCGATATCACCCATACCACACGGTTTTTCTTCCTCTCTTAGCCTTGCTATTTTATTTCTTTTCATTATAATAACATAATATCTTGATATTTAATTCAATTAACTTAATATCTAATTAATTACGGTAATATAATTATTATACCGGGTCAATTCCATAACCACAATTTCAAAACCCAACTCACTAGTTTGCTCTATATTACACGACACTCCTCACCCCACTTTACTCACAAACAACTTTTCATTTTACAACAAATCAACTTAAGATCAAATAAATCGTTCTTCATCGTTCTTGAACGTTCTTCGTCGTTCTTCATCCGTTCTTCGTCGTTCTTGAGCAAAACCTTCATAAAACCTTCATTTCTTAATTAAATCCGTCCTAACTTATATTTCTAGGATCTCCTCTTCGCTCCCCATCTTCACGTACGGTTTATTTTCAAATCCGACAAAATCGTTTTCAACACTTTAATTATGGAAAATCAAAGTTTTAAGTCTAATAATGTTTTTCTTGTCATTTCTTATAGGGGAAGATTTTGAAGACGAGTTTGGTGACTCATATATTTTAGGAGATGATTAGAAGACGGGTTTCTTATTTTCTTAGTTCTTATTATTTTGGTGCTACTTGATTTTAGCTAGCTAAGGTAACGATTCCGAGTTACTCGACGGATAAATGTTACATAGCTTTGGTTTACTTTAGTTTTTGGTTCATCTTTAGTTTTTGTTCATATGATTATGGTTTTATGATTTTAGTTAGTAACATGATAAGTGGTTGATTTTATTATGTTGTAGGAATTTATGAATATGTTGGTGTCCTTGTTATATTTTTATGATTTCTTCATGATGATGATTGTTGCATGTTGGATGGTTAAATTGGATGTTTAAAAATGGATGTTAGTAATTAAAAGCATGTTAGAATTAATTGGAAATTGGGGTTGTTGCTTTGGTTGTGTGAACCGTGGAGGAGGGGCCAAACCGGACCAGACCAGCCGGTCCAGGCCGGTTCAGACCGATCTGGGCTGGTCCATGGTGGGTCCGGGTTTTGGTCTTTGGGTTGTGTCGATGTTTGATTGATTGGTTGTTGTTTTGACGGGTTTTAAATATGTTAAAGCATGCGGGAAATATTGGAAAACGGTTTTTAGAAATTTTAGGCAAAACAGCCCATTGAGCCCAAATCAGGCCGTGAGGCCCAAATCAGGCCCATGTGGGTCCGGTCCAACTCAGCCCGTGGGTCCCACTTTGGGACTTGTGACGGTTTTTGAGTTATCGTCATTTTTATCGCGTTTTGTAATAATTAGCAAGCGAGAAATATTAATAAGTAAAATATTTAATTAAAAAGGTTTTTCATTAAATTATTATTTCTCACATGTTAGAAATTATAAGACGAGACCGTAGTTTAATTTAATCTTCTTTTAGTCAAACGGGTTTTGGGTATAATATGATAATTCACATGTTAGAAGTAGTAATAAAATAACATGTAATGAATATGTTGATTTTATGTCTATGTGATAAAGACTCTGCTTCTAGCCGGTTTGATCCAACGGGTTTGGTCAAACTAAGATCTAGTCAGCCCCGATTTGACTGATGACCCGTCGCGGGACTCGGGTCGGGGATTTGTCTTCAAGTAAAGTTGTATTTAATTATTGAATTAGCCTTAGTGGATATGAGGCGATATGTTATGTGTTTATTACTTATATGCAATTAGTCACATGATAGGATGTTTTTCCTGTGACTGTTTTATTATATGGTTGGTGTCGTGTTGACTAAGTACCCATAGAGAATTATGAGTATATGGCGTCTTGACCATACTAATTCTAAATGAGTAGCTTGGACCATGACATTGATAGGCACGTACTATCTTTAACGAGCATATGGAGTTCACAGCTTGATAGCTTTTGTGTCCCGGCTTGGGGGGTTTATATCCAAGTCAGGGCATGGCTGCCTTATCCATTTTGGGACTGGAGCCAGCTTAAGTACTAGCCATCTCTGCTTAGGGGGTCGCCTAGTAGAGTTTCTCGTGTACGGTTATGTCATGAGACGGGGAATGGAATAGCTGTTGTCGCTAGGTCTGATCAGTCTAGGACTAGGATGTTTTCCTACCTTGTGGTATAGCCTCGAGTTACAGAAGTCGACTATTGACTGGACTAAGAACTTATGCCTGTTTGTAGAAGTATTGGTCTTTCATGTATGTATGATTCTATGAGTTCTAGAAGGTGAGATGCAAGCCGGCTAGGATTGATAGAGTTTGGATTAACGGTTGTTAACTGATTCACATGATTACGTGTTGATTAGGGTTTGAGTGTATCATGGCCATGTTTCTGAGAGGAACCTCTGAGCTAGCATACCAGCTTCCCTACCTCGAGTTATAGTTTATTATCGGTTTCACATGATAGCTTTCACATGCTAGGTTATTGTTAGTTATCTGTTTCATAACATGAAAAGCATATCATATATGTTTAAGTTTTGTATTTTCCATATACATTGCTTTTATGTTATTCATGTTTCATTAAACTCGACATTTCGTGGCTGGGAGAACTCGGAGTTACTCCCCACTGACTGTGGCTTCCGTGTTTATATTTAATGCGGTTGGCAGGTTTGTGATGCATACATTGGGTACATTGACGAGCTAGCGAGCGAAGTATTACCTTGGACCTATATTCGGTTCTTAGATTGTATATTATTATACACTCTTTTATTTCTGTATTTATACGGGAGATATGTCTCCCGTTTCAGATACTTTTTATTGTTAATATTATTTCCGTTTTGTAATGACCCTTTTTATTTATGACACCTTCTTTATGTATTTAAATTATTTTTTTTCTTTCCGCAAATTTGAGGGTGTCACAGTTGGTATCAGAGCATATTTTGCTCCCGACGCACGTTTGTGTACCCTTGCATAAATAACTTGACCTTAATAAATAATAAACTGGTGAGATAGAAGGGTAGGATGGGTAGATTAGGATTTATGTTGTAGTCTATTTGTTTATGCTAATTGTTAGGAGTAACTTAATTTGTTTTGTCTCTTATGAAGATGGTTGGACCTCGTGTAGAAGAGATCGTTGTTACTGCCAACCAGGTCCCTCCTCATAAAGAAGACAATTGCCAAGGAGGCTATGCTTGGGTGGCTAGCCAAATTGCTAGGAGCAAGATTACGCCTTATGGTGGAATATGTGTTACCTAGAAGGAGTATCCTCTACCGAAGATTTGAAGATTTATAAAGCCTAATTGAAGTGAATTCTTTCTTCATCTGCGAATTCTCTCGTCCTTATAATATTATGCCCTCTTCTTTCTATCTAGGGGCTTCTTTCTCTTCCAACCTATTTACATTTTGGAAATTTCTCTTAATAGTTCCTCCATTATACCATTGGTATTCTTACCTTCCTCTTGTAACATTGGTATGGATGTCACCCCATTGGTATGCGGTATATTATTCTTAGTCGGAAGAACTTTGAATTTTGTGGAATATTAGTGTTTGTTAGAATGAACTTGTGATTTGAGGAAAATGTTATAGATCTAATTTCACCCTATGGTGGTGAGAGTTGGTATCCTTGAGGAAGGTGTGGTAGGGTATGTTTAATGATTTTATTGTTGGATGCTTGCCGTGACTTGTGAGTAAATAGTTCATGATATTCGATGGAGTAAAGTCGAATGAGTTGGCTATTACTTCTTAACTCATTAGTAATTTAGTCTTTTGGACTTAGAAGTTTAGTATTGGTTTGAAGACCATGCTTATGATATGTCTATTTTGGAGTAAATAAGAAGTTCGAATATGGTAACTAACCATCCTATTAAGCTAGTTCCGTGTTTAGATAATTATGAGGATTTGAGGATAAACTTAGGATGAAATTCTCCTAGTGGTTTTAGACTATGAAAACTTGAAGTTGCAATATCTTTTTGAGGATTGAAATAAGCGTAATAATAGTTGTGGTTGTGGTTAGGAAGTTGAGTGATTTTTAATGTTACTTGGGAATTTGTTGTCGTTAAATGTTGGACCCTAACGGGAATAAATACTTTGTGGAATTAGAATTTGATGACACAACTTGAGGAATATCGACATAAGCAAAAACCGAAGTATTAAGAGTTGGGAAAGGATAAATAAATTTATTACGGTCGCATTGCCCTATGTTTGGCAAAAGTTAAGTGAATCGAGTTTTGTGTGACTAATCTCTTTGAGGTGTCGAGATTCAACTTTTGAGGATGAGAGGGTTCATTGTAAATAAGTTGGAGTAATGAATTTTTGGAATAAATTGGATTAAAGGATTTCATAGTAAGTCCTTTACTTTGTGGTTGTTAGCGGTTTTGTTTCCTTAATTATAAATATTTTGATGGTGATTTCCAATAATAGTTTCGATGGACATTAGATGATTTTTTATTGAATTGGAATAATTGGGAGTTGCTACTCGATGTGGCATGCTTATGAAATATCTTGGTAGGAATTCGATGATTGAAATGTTGAGGATATATTGCACTCCCTTGAGGACTAGTTTACTTGTACAGTTAGTATTGTCAAGTTACTGTCGACATTAGAATTTTCATAGAGGGAAGATAGTATTGGGGTTCGTCCTTCGTTTTTCTTTATTTTTTCCTTCTTTCTTTCTTCTTTCTATTCGATTTATTCTTTCGAATATTTCGTTCCTTCTATCAATTTCGTCAGCTCGCTATAGATAGGATATTAGAAGCTTTAAGTTAGAAGTTTTAGGTATAGATAGTAGTGTTATTACTTTTCCTATAGATTTTTTGAATAAAAGCTTTTAGAAATGGGTTTATGATTTTCAAGTATTTTACAGTCAAGGAGTTTGAGACTTGTTATTGGAGACGTTCGATAAACTAGTTTTTTCATTAGTGATGCGAAATGTGATATTTTTTAAGTCTTTGACTTGGAACGTCGATGTTCTTAAACTGCAGATGAGAACCTTCCGTTCCATTGATAAGACCCAGTATTTTTATTACAAGTATATTTTTAACAGTCTCGAAATAGACCTACATATATGTTACTTTCCTTCTTCTAAGTTTCGAGGACGAAACTTTTTAAAAGGAGGGGTGATTGTAACAACCCGAAAAATACCAATTTTTCTAGTTAAAAATATTTACTAACACTTTTCAGTAGAACTTAAGTTTTTAAAATAGGAATTTTTGTTCCGAGTCTTATTTTGAAATTCCGCGTTCGTATTTGGAATTTCTGAGAGATTTCATGAAAAGACCGTTTTAGTCATCTTTGACTTTTCTTGACTTTTAAGTCGTCTTTGACTTTTCCTTGACTTTTTAAAGTCGTCAGTGACTTTTTCTTGACTTTTAAGTCGTCCTAAACTTTTCTTGACTTTTAAGTCATCTTCGACTTTTCTCGACTTTTCAGTCAACTTTGACTTCCGTTGACTTTTCCCGACTCGTCTCATAAGTATGAAGACCGAAATTTTATTTAAAAAAATAATTTTTTTGATTTATTTTTATTTAGATTTATTAAGATTTATCATAATTTAATATAATTATTTTGAATTTATTCGGAATTTAAAGAATAACGTTTACGGTTTTAACCGAACGTCATTTAACTGTTCCCGACTCATCGTAAAGCGCGAAACAAAATCGAAACTCGACTTTGGCATGAGTCACACGCGCGTGTCATCGCTTTCCACTCACCATAAGATATTTTAATTGTGTTGAATAAACTAATCAAAATATCTAGATATTTATTAACTTTATCGATCAGTTAACGAAAATTACGCAAATCGCTCAAAATCAGACCCGCTTTCTCTCCTATCCTCACGGTTTTTCTTCTCTCTTTGACTTGATATTTTCTTTCTGTTCATTACAATAACATAATATCTTGATATTTAATTCAATTAACTTAATATCTAATTAATTACGGTAATATAATTATTATACCGGGTCAATTCCATAAGCACAATTTCAA